>WEDG01008284.1:0-78430 GCA_017591395.1 Schistocephalus solidus
GATACCCCCAGACTGCTCGAGTGAGCTCGCTCACTCTAGCAGCCTGGAATGTTTGATCCCTTTTCAACAATCCCAGAGGCAACCGATCGGAACGGAGGACGGTGCTTATCGCTAGGACACTGGCGCGCTACAAGGTGGACATTTCCGCACTCAGCGAGACCCGACTCTCTGAACAGGGTCAGCTGGAGGAGGTGGGTGCCGGCTACACATTATTCGGGAACGGCCGGCCAAAAGCAGATCGACGCGAAGCTGGTGTCGCCTTTGCCATCCGGAACGACATCGTGCGACGTCTGCCCTGTTACCGCAGAGTATCAATGATCGCCTGATGAGCCTCCACCTGCCTCTCCGGGGAGGCATGTTCGCCAAAATCATCAGCGCCTACGCTCCCCCAATGACGAGCTCTGATGCGGCGAAGGACAAATTCTACAAGGACCTGCACACCCTGCTGGTGACTGTGCCGAAGGTGGACATGTTAATCGTCCTCTGTGATTTAAATGCCCTCGTTGGGACAGACCACGCTGCCTGGCAGGGAGTGCTGGGTGCCCACGGTTTCAGCAGCTGTACTTAGTGTGAAGAAAATGATGCCAATATCAACAACTTACTGGAGGGGAAGAATGGACTACACAAAGCCTACATGGACCTTCGGACTGACGCCACCAAATAAATTTTCTTCAGATGACACCGCCTTGCATTGCAATGGCTGTGGTTGATGCAGGACGCCTGGATGATCCGAAAGGCTGAGGAAATCCAGGGGTATGCGGACCGCAATGGAATGAAAAACTTTTTCAAAGCCATCAAGGCCATCTACGGCACCTGAATCAAGGGGGCCGCACCGCTGCTCAGCGCTGACGGCACAACATTGCTGACAGAGGAATCGAAAATTCTGAAGCACTGTGCCGAGCACTTCAGAAGTGTCCTTAGTTGCCCATCAGCCATCTCCGATGCTGCCATCGACCGGCTCCCTCAAGTGGACACGAACAATGACGTGGAGCTGCCACCTTCCCTACCAGAAACCAACCAACAGCAGATTTCCAGCGGTAAATACCAGGATCCGACGCAATTCCACCGGAAGTCTACAAGCACGGCGGGCCCCGGCTGATAGCGGAACTCACAACACTCTTCCAGGAGATGGAGAGCCAAGAACAAGTTCCTCAGGATTTCAAAGACGTGACCATCATCCATCTCTTCAAAAGGAAGGGGAACCAGCAACTCTGTGATAACTACAGAAGCATCTCTTTGCTCAACGTCGCCGGGAAGATCTTCACCCATATCCTTCTCAATCGTCTGAACGGTCACCTAGAGCAAGGCCTGCTCCCGGAAAGCCAATGTGGCTTCCACCGACACCGCGGAACAACCGATATGATATTTTCCGCCCGCCAGCTACAAGAGAAGTGCCAGGAGATGCAAACTCACCTTTACACTACCTTCGTGGATCTGACGAAAGCCTTTGACACAATGAATTGCGATGGACTGTGGAAAGTCATGAAGAAATTCGGCTGTCCTAAGCGGTTCACGCACATGGTTTGTCAGCCTCATGACGGGATGACGATGCGCGTCACTGACAACGGGACGATATCCGAAGCATTCGCAGTGACCAACGGAGTGAAGCAGGGCTGCGAACTGGCCCCCACCCTCTTCAGTCTCATGTTCTCGGCTATGCAAATGGACGCCTACCGTGATGAGCAGCCTGGGATCGGCATCGCCTACAGAACTGACGGACACCTTCTCAAAAGTCAGCGTATTCTGGCCACATCGCGCGTGTTTACGGGTAAGTCCATGAATTGCTCTTCGCGGACGACTGCGCCCTTAACACCGTGACGGAGGAGGATATGCAAAGGAGCATGTACCTCTTCGCCGCAGGCTGCGCCAATTTTGGATTAACAATCAGTACAGTCAAAACGGTTCTCATGCCCTATCCGCCACCCAGCGCGGAATCAATGTCAACGGTGATCAACTCAAAAACGTGGAAACCTTCACTTATCTAGGAAGCACGCTGTCATGCATTACGAGAATCGATGACGAGGTTGCCCAATGGATCTCCAAAGCTAGTCAGGCCTTCGGCCGACTGCAGGCCTCCGTGTGGAATCGCCACCGTATTCACCTGAACACCAAACTGAAGATGTACAAGGCCGTTTTCTTGACGACACTCCTTTACGGAGCGGAAACCTGGACCATCTACTCGAACCAAGCCAGGAAGCTGAATCACTTTCATCTCAGCTGCCTCCGCAGAATACTGAGCTGAGATGGCAAGACAGGATCCCGTACACGGAAGTCTTGGAGCGGACCGGAATCCTCAGCATCCACGCCATGCTGAGGCAAGTTTAATTGCCATGGAGCGGCTACCTGGTAAGAATGGACAACGAGCGACTGCCCAAACGACTTTTCTATGGAGATGTCGCTACGGGTGCTCGCCGACAGGGAGGTCAAAAACGACGCTACAAGGAGTTTTTTAAGAAATCTCTGAATCAACTACAAATTAACCCAGCGACCTGGAAGGATCTCGCCCAGGATAGACCAGCATGGAGAAGCTCCGTGAAAACTAGTGCAGCAATATTTGAGGCCAACCGGATCGCCGCTGCTAAGGCCTTAAGGGTGGCTCGCAAGTCACAAGCGCCACGGATCAACACCGCTAATGTCAAAGCCCCGCCAACGTGCCCACGCTGTCAACGCACATTCTGCGCCCGAATGCGGAATCCACTGCGATGCCAACACATGAACACGTCCAATATTCCCACCATGAGCTTGACTATGAGTACCAGCAGCAGAGCCCATGCAGACTCAGCAGCTCCTTACCTATCTTGTCGTTATTGTCCCCGCACATGCGCATCACGCAACGGCCTGGTCGGTCACTTGCGAATCCATTGCACAGATACCGGCGAACCAGTGCCAGTAGCACCAAACATACACCCGCCGCACTCGACTTAACTGTCCGCATTGCTCACGCACATTCATGCAACACATGGGCCTATTAGGTCACATGCGTCTCCATGAAAACCTGCGGTAGAACACCGCTGGCTATACCACAACACTACTCCTCTCCTCATCAGACTCTGCACCTCATATGCTCACACACAACACCAAAAAATCATGCTCTCAGTCTGCATAGCTGACTGAGAGGTAAATATGATCCTCGGCTCCTTCTCCATTTGGCTCCTCTGTTGCATGTGTGATCTGAGCTTGAGAATATCATGGGGCGATAAGCGCCGTGGGTTGGAAACTTGCCAACTGTCAATTACACTCAGACCTCGCAGTCAGTCCAATGTATGTTGTGAGGAGTGGCTGACTCGTGGCCTGCGAGTCAGGCTGCGTGGCTCCTTCTTAACATGACTTCTGGCTATCTCACACATGTGAGATGTAAGCCGTTAACCCCCTGTTGTGTGAAATCCTTGTGCTCGTGTATTGGGGGCCAGGTCGTGTACGTAGTACACGTAGACGAGGTCACCAGCAGCTGCGCCCACTTCCGCATCAGACAACTGACCGGCTCGGATAGTGGTCTGATTGTGGGGGTGGGGGAGAGAGTGAGGTCAACAGCTCAGCGCATTGTCCTCACTATAAACAATCTGACGCGCTTGAAACTATCACAGTGCGCTTAAAGCCGTGGCTTGGGAGATTGACAACAGACGGGATAACTCGGACCGCGTGGTCAGCCCAATGTGTGTTTTGCGTGGAGTGGCAGACTGGCGGACAGAGTCAGGCTGCAATGGCTCCTTCTAAATGTGGCCTTTATGGCACTACCACTCCGTGGGATCCGAGCCAGGTGTGGTGGTAAGCCAAGGGGCGTCTAAGGCCGTCCCAGCCACCTGCGCCCTCTCCCATCTCCGGTCTTTTTGACTCTGTAATGGCACCGGACATACGTGGGGGAGGAGGAGAGAGGGAGGTCGATGCAGCGCATGACTACTATCCCTTAAAACTAAATTTCGCGCATGTCACCGTCCATGCACCACCCTTCCGTGGAGCATGCGGTGGACATAGTTGGACTACGACCGTCGAACTTTCGTCAAATGCCCTGGAGTGGGATTTATACGTTGATGCGGATTCAAATGTCCGATCAAAAGTGGGATATTTTGAAGTGAGTTCAAATTGCTGGAAGAAGTGCCAATGGAGTTTTTTTGGTAGGTTGGTTATAGTGTTTTTATAGGCGATATGAACTGTTTTGATAATAATGCTGTGTGTTAGATAAGAGACAGATTGGTTGCGTTGACCTGGCGAGGTCTTTTGGTGCTCAGAATGTCCCTTGAAAGCGTCTTCAGTACCTTTTGTTTTGGGCGGTCCACTACAAACGGATCTTCCAAGCTTTTTGTTTACCTCAGCAGGGCGTTATTATGTTTGCCTTGGTGCTGACTGCTTCTACCTTTAAGGCGGTGCGCCATGCCTATTGACCTTGAAAAAGGTCCTCCCAGGTCTTTGGACTGATTTTGCAGGTACTTGAATGTAGATGTGATTGTATCAGCCCTGTTTGCAATCACCGTAGCAATGAACAGTTTTGAGCAGGTGGTCATCATCAACCTTGCGTGGAGTTTGGTGATGCTGATTTTTTTCGGGGATCTCAGTGTCCGGCATCCTTTCCGTCTACGTTAAATTTACCATGCTTCGTAGGTGGCTGAATTTTTAATCATAGAGTTTTCTTGCTTTGCTCTCGTACACAGTCCACGTTTCCGCCTCGGAAAAGAGCGCTGTCAAAACGACAAACCGATATATCCTAAATTTTATGTTGAGGAGGATGTTGCGGCGGTTACTGACAGAGGCCAGTGGTCGGTCGAAAACCCGGCTAGTTTTGAAGATTCGGCCAACAAATTAACCATAGGTCTTGATATTTCTTGAAGTTTTACCCCTCCCCATCCCCAGGTTTGTGTATTTTTCCGCCGGTGTGAGGTGAGTTCCAATGACCTTGACACGGAGCCCTTTGTAATCACAAGTTTGGCGTAAGTTGATGTACAAACATTATTTTTTCCCGAGATTATGATAAGTACACTGTTGGATCAGCAGGAGGAATAGATGTCCAGAGACCGCTGCATGGCCTCTACCATTGTTTTGTTTTGGCCATTTGGGAGCAATAAGTCCTAGACTCTTGCCCTGAAACCTTTTAAAGGTGTTTAAATGCGAAGGATGTTGAGCAGTTCTCCGTCTGTTCTGTAGTTGATGTCGATCCGTGGAGGACCTTTACAGAAGACCGACAACAACATTACGGATAACAGGAGACTGAATAGAACAGGGCGTGAGTACACAGCCTTGCTTCGCCCCACAGGCTATCGTCAATGTTGCAAAGACTGCCCAAATTTCCGGGACGTGTCCTATCGACCTGTCGTTTAGTCTACTAACCAGACATATGACTTCATTATAATTCTTCCTATTCCATCGCAATGCACTGTGCTGAAGGCGGTCATCAGATTATTAAGGGGATGAGAGGCTGATCTGCCGTTCGTAATAACTGTTCTTGCAGTTGGCGGGTCAATAGTGCCATGTTCGTGGCTCGGATATGTCTTCGGAATTCCCTTTTTCAAATGCTTGTTCAGGAGACTGAGCAGGAAACACCGACCAATACATAGGCTCCTTACTTCTAACTCTTTGTCCGTATATATTTTATATGCATACGTCACAATAAATTTACAGCTAAAGGAAAAGGAGCGTAGAAGAACCATTTCTTGCTTCTTAGACGTCATCATCCAGCCAAACCCCTCCTCAGGATTTACAACCGTGAAACTCCAACTGACTATCTGTTGATAAGAAGTCCTTCTCCCTAACCACCGGGCCACGGGCTCATCTTCCTGTCCGCTGTCTTTGGGTATGTTAAAAATGATAGAGAGGTGCTCACCGATCGCGCTACGGGGCATACTCGTCCCGCCAATGGCCACACAACGGCTATTATTATGGGTAGAATAACGGATCGCAGGGTTGAGTCTTAGGCGTTGCAAAAACTGGGGTTAGGTATGGGTGACTGATGACGGCTTCCAGGTCAGAAATGATCAATTCATTCTCTCTTGTCCTTCTCAGGAATATTCTTCTGCCAATAACTATAGCCACTGATAAGTTGTTGGCGGGGCTGGGAGAGTGAGTCCAAAAATAAAATCGGACGAGTGTGGTCCGTAATGTGATCGGGGAGGCCCATCTACCACATGTTTATTGACTTAAGCTCAGATGAAGCTGAACCAGATAATTTACATGAACGAGGCCCGCGAAAATTGACGAAAATTACCTCTATAATTTCACCTTCAGGCATGAAACAGGGTCATGTTTCTTGAATTCTGCTTTCCCTCCTGACCACCCAATGGTCTCCTTTAATAAATTCTTCATCTGACCACTTCTAAGTTAGCTGCCGGTTTCGTAGGCTGTGGACAGAGCTGAAAGCGGACTCGTGGTTTATGAAATTTCAATGTTCTGCGTATATGCCCAGAGTTAATCGGACACCAGCCAACTTCTCTGAGGGTATACGCCAACTGATGCTAGCAACAGCCGAGGTCGTGGCTATGTGGCCAGCGCATCCAGTGCTCTGCTGTCAGCCGATGCAGACTTCACGTGGTGATCACACGGCGCCCCCATCCCCCGATGACATGTGTTCACTGCGTGTACTCGACAGTGATGTTCACTCTCGTACTGGACCTACGTGCATCGCTCACACCCTACCCTACTTCCCCCCGTTCCCCAGTTCGAATGACCTCAGATGCCGATCTCACTATGCGGGTGGCGCGATACCGATAAGCAGTAACCACAAGAACCTTATAACCCCTGTCCACCTCCATATCTAACTGTATAGGCCCTGTGTTTGCCAAAAGGACTTTTCGAATTTTGCTGTTTTCTTGTCCGCATCATATGCATCTACTATTTGCACCCCACTCACTTATGAGTGACATCGTATTTCTGTAAGAAATGAAGAAATATAGTAATTTTTTGATAACGCAAAATGGTGCCGGCATCGCTCAAAAATTTGGCAAGGTTAGAGGAGGAACAGTGATCTCAGTATCTGACCTGAACAGCATTCTGTGTGGGAGGGCACCTACCACAGACGTAAGATCAAAATGGGGGCCTTCTCTAGCAGTGGAACCGAAGCACATGGCTTGTACAAGTCTTACCCTCTCTCTCTCTCTCTCTCTCTCTCTCTCTCTCTCTCTCTCTCTCTCCTGTGGTCGTTGATGTTGTGATGCGTGTGTGTGGTCAAGTAACATCAACATCCCCCACGCCATGTCATTGGAATATCCTCGGTCCTGCAGTCCGGGCAGGTGATGATGCCTATGCAGCGACTGGCGTGGCTGTACCTGGGACTGGTTTCTGATAGGACAGGGGGCTCTCTACTGAGGCAGGGGTGAGGGGGAGGGGACTTAGAGACGAGAAATAGCTGCTTATGTCTCCCAAGTAGACGTCAAGGCGACGAATCGCCCAGCCGCTAGAGTCCGCTCTGGTGGGAGCTTGACCCTTATATATGCACACACCTTCTCACGCTTCTTGCCTGGGTGGTATTGATGACAACACTGATGGTGGTCTGGGTAGGGGCACTAATGCTGTGTAAACCCAGCGTGTACCGGCCCAAAGTAACCCCATTCAGGGAGAGTAGAAGAGGGAGCAGAGGACATTGTGCCAGGTTGCAAAGGAGGCAATTAAGCTGATAGTGAGGCGAAGCCTGGACCAATAGTACTAGTAAACGGAAGGATTCAGAAGACTGTTGGGTGAACCTACGTTGCCTCCCGAGACCAGTTCATTTATATGGAAACAGGGTCAAGTACAACCTGTCAGTAATGAGAGAAATCGAGTAAAATTCATCCAAACACACAATCGGACTGTGGGTATACTGAGGATAAGGTTAGCAGAGGGAGCGAAAGGGGAGAGTGGAAGGGTGCGCAGAGTTGCAAGCATTTAAGGAACCTTTGGCCACGATCAGTTTTCAGAGCCTTTTGTGCGTTGCTAGCAGATGCTGGTCGAGTGGCTTAGGATAGTTCAGTGGGACCGTATTAATCACACAAAAAGCTTCAGTGGGGTCCACACAATGCCCGGAATCCACGACATATGCGAGAATAATGCTGATTATGCTCCTAATTTAACCTTTTCCCAGCCATACTGGCAAGTGTTCTCGTATTCTTCTGAATAGGCACTGACTCGTGCGATACGTCTGAACTACTCCACAGGAGGACGTGAAGGAGTAAGTTGTACATTGAGGTAAGCTGAGTTGCCATCCTTACATTCTCCGCAAAAAATAGGGCTGGTAGAGAATAATATTAAAACCCTCACTACTTGGAAGGCTTGGTTGGGAGACGCAGGTTTTTCTAATGTTAACGTATTTTGTTTTGGTGGCAGTAGGTAAACAATAACATAACTGGCCCTCGGGTCAGCTGAGAGTGTTCCATTTGGGCATGCCAACAAAACCGTCTAGCTTAAGTTGAACGCCAGACTTGAAAAATCTCGACAGATCATTCTGGCATTAAAGATGAGCAGTCTTTTGAAAAAGTTTACTCGTCATTCGGCTTGATAGAATAATTTACGTATAAAAGAGCGAAAATAATGCTGCAATCGAGACAAGTGACAGCAGAACGCAAACGCAGGGGATAGGTGTAATAAACGTTTTTTCCTTTATTTTTGTTTCCAGTTCATAATTTGGAATAATGCATCAAATGAAGCAAACGTTTTGCTAAAAGAAGAATACTTTCAGCTTTATCTACATTTAAACAATGTACAATAATGCAGAAGGGTAAAATGCAATGCATAGCGATAAATTCGATATTCAGTTTATGAGGACTGCAACGTGAAGTTTAAGGAGAAAGAACATCGGAATTTGATGAGAGCCGCGATGAGATACCATTTTTCGTATTCAAACAAGCCTGATGATTTAGAAGCCCGGTAGTTAATTGAAATGACTAACATTGGCCTTTAAAGCGTTAGCTTCATACAGGACTCACTAGGTTGACACGTGAGCTGCTACTTGAAGCACTGTGCACCAAACCTTTGTCCCACAATTTCAGGGGGAAATATTCTCTTTCCAGGAAACTTCCGGTGCGATGGTGTGAAAGATGTAAGTTTCCCTTTATTTAAACAAAACCCCCTTTTAGCTTCCACAAATCAAAAATACAGTAGACTCACGAAAATAACAGAGTAAACAACCACGTTTATTACATTTTGAAGCTCTCCTTGTCTTCAGCAAATGTCAGAAGACGTGTTGCTTTACTCTTGTGCATGTAGTTTGAACGACCTTTGGGTAATGCTGCCAAGGACACGTTACGTTCTTTTACTTTGATCAGCCATTAAACACTCTTGTGTATTTAACTTAACAGTAAATTTCCAAGTAAGATGAAGCTGCAGGAGAGGCAGAGTGACCAGCTCAACTTGGCGCTTAGTAGATGAGCACATTAAATTGTCCCTTTAGTGTGTTTATACGCATGCATTGCTCGTAAAAAGTTACGACCACGAAATTTTGCTCACAGCATTGGGAGGAAGTATGCACTTCAGGGCAGATGTAATTGAACCCAATAGGCAGAACGTGAGCCAAGTAACCCAAGGAGTAAAAGCGTTTAAAGCCTTTATCGGTGCGCCCGCACCACCGGTGGAGAGGAAGCGCTGACTGGCGACGTCTTCCAAGCCACCAATACTCACTAAAAGTTTCCAGCGAAATTCATCCACATCCAGTGTTAGATGTACTTGACCAACAAGAGGGCCAGGTCGACAGAGGTTAGGCTTTATTGAAACTGCACACTCCCTAACAAATGCCGCATATGGGAGGTGTGATGGCATACCTAGACGCAGGCTCACGTCGCGCCAGCTACTCGCGTCTCATCCATTCATCCATCAGATAGCTGAACGCCTCGGGCAGTGAAGTTAGATCTGGAATAGGGAGGAGAGATTGATGCCGACTTTGACGGTTGCGGATCCACAGCACTCAGCGCATATTTGCAATATGAACAATATGACGTCCTCTTAAACTGTCACCGTGCGCTAAAAGCTGTGACTTGAAAGACTGCCAATCGACAAGACACCTCGTTTCTCCTTCCAGGATGGAAAGTCAGGCTACCACGCCTTTTTTTACAATGGCATCTAGGACAATCCCACTCAGATGAGATCCAAGCCAAACCCTTATTTTATGTGAAAACCTGATCCAATATCGCAAAACAGGTGTGTATGGCACGCGTAGACGGGCTGTCTATCTTTTTCAGCCACAGCCTCCGAGTCTGTCTCCGATCGTCCTTACATGGTATTGCCACCAGGCCCAGATGGATGTGGGAGGAAAGAGTGCGGTAGAAGCCGCGAAAGTTTTTATTGTCATGAAGTAATTAATTCGTAAGTTACCACTCATGTGGCCGCCCTGCTGTGGGGCACATGGTAGAAATCGGTAAGAAAGGGTCTAACTGTCGTGCTGATATACTTTCCCCGCTTATATAAATTTAAACCATACACTTGTCTCATTCGTCTGAAACGAAGAGGTATCTACTATTCTCTTTATCTCTAGTCAGACGTTAAAGACATCTTCCAAAGACAAAATGAAATACCAATCCGTGATTACTCTCTTCCATGTGATTAGGTTCAAATTGGGATTAGTTAACGTTTAGGGTACTTTAGCGTGCAGAGTTGAGTAAGAACATGTGAAGAATTTTTTTACACCTAGTGCGATCTTCCTCTAAACTAAATATCGAAATGCGAAGGTGAAATTTGAATCTTAGTCCCTTTCGCAGCAAAACAAATTGTTTTCCATATTTTACGAGGAAAACTGTAATCCTTCCCTCAACTTGCCATTAAGACGCTGAGAGTTGAAACAAAGGCGGCTAATTTCGGCGGGATTCACAGAACGTCACCCTATTTGACGTGCTTTGCACACATAGCGAAAAATTTACTTTCTCCAATGCATTACAAATGGCTGCAAACCGAAAGGCATCTAAACGACGCTTAAACAAGTTGTTGCAGGTCTGTCGCTGCACTTATTGTAAAAAAACATCATTTTTTCATTTGTTTCTGGTTTAAATTTCAGCCAGTCAACCTTACGAACCGGAACCCTCAGCATCTGGGTAATATTGAGGCAAATCCAACTCCGATGGAGCAGTTGCGTCTTGAGGGTGGACTTCATGAGAGCCCCAGAACAATTGATATGATCACCGTAGCCTGCCAAATACGGGAGAAATACCAGGACATGGAGACCAAAATATGCACTTCCTTTGTGGATCCGGCAAAGGCCTTCTGCGATGGACTCTGGAAAATAATGCTGAAGATTTGGCGTCCAGTGTGCTTCACGCAACTTGTGCACCAACTTCCAAATCTAATGCTGAATGTCGTTACAGACAAAATATCTGAAGAATTCGCTGTGGCTGATTTTGTGAAGTAGGGCTGTGGCATCGTTCCCAACTTATTCAGTCTAATTTTTTCGGCTTTTGTTGATTGATGCATACCACGAGGAGTAGACAGGGATCACTATTAACTCCTCTCTCGAGTCCATATACCAGAAACCACATAGAGAACGCTGGGGGACCCACTGAGGAGCCGAACCCCTCGTTGCTGTGTCACACAGCAGCAGAAACATCGGCGAAACACGTGTCTGGGCTTTTAGCTAGTATCTATGTCGGAAGTACGGTATAACGTCTTTGCCATATAAGATTCATACTAATTGTTTGTAGAATGGGCATTACGTGGTTATTCCACAGTGGTTGATTGTCTTCGACCCAAATGTTCATTGAAATTTCGGGTCTGACCCTAAAAAGTCATGTCCGAAGCACCTGACTCCATGTCCTGCACTTAATAATTTCAGAAATTATTTACCCGGTTATTCTCTGGAGTCCATATACCAGAAACCGCATAGAGAACGCTGGGGGACCCACTGAGGAGCCGAACCCCTCGTTGCTGTCACACAGCAGCAGAAACATCGGCGAAACACGTGTCTGGGCTTTTAGCTAGTATCTATGTCGGAAGTACGGTATAACGTCTTTGCCATATATATATATATATATATATATATATATATATATATATATATATATATATATAGGATAGATGATAAATAAAGAATGTTGGCTCGTCGAAAAATCTAGGTTTACTCGTGAAATTTCAAGCTGGTTACACCAACCCGTCGTCAGATGAAATGAGAAGTGAGAGTTGGGATTGTCACGCTGGAGTGTTTAGGGGCACAGATATTACATCGACAGACTGACGCCATGGGGGTTTGGGGGGCCGTGAATCATGTTACGATAGCTGTCGCATGTAAGGGGAAGGGTGCTAGAGTTTTGATAGTAAGTCACGTGGCGGGAGATGCAGAGTCAGTGAGGTTACACTTGGCTGGTCACGGATAAGCAGTTGTTGTTTTAAGGTGGGCTTAAGTCAGTGGACCCTACACGCAGACCTTCATAATGCGCATCCAGATCGACGTGGTGGTTGATACTGTTTGTGCCGGAGCGCCAAGCTTCGAGGAGTTCACGTGCATGTTTGGTGCTAGCCACGGCGACCACTTCAGTTCCCTCCAAATTGAAGCGGTGGTCGCAATCAACGGCATGCGCAAACACGAGAGAAAAGAGATCGCGTTGGCCGATGGCCAGTTTGTGCTAGTTTATGCGGGTCCCGAGTCGTTGGCCTGTATGGCCTACGTAAACGCAAGAGCAACAAACCAGTGTTATTTACCAAATTCCATGTGCGAATTCCCGGAAGGGTACATATTTCACTGTCCTACAACTACCACAAGCTCTAACATAAACCCTTAACCGTAGTTCTAATTTTAACTCGAAAGATACCTTAAACTCACCCTACCCATGGACCTAACAGTAAACTTAAATCTTCCCCTAACTATCACCTTATATGTAACCCGAAGCTCCCGGAATTCGGTGTAAACTATATGTATCGCGGGTGGTTCTTGTTCTCATAACCTGTTTAGAGAGTCAGGTAAGCAATCGTTATCAAAAAGTCATTTGGTTTTCCTGCTACAATAGACGGTTCACCCAATAAACAAAAAAAACATTTAAACCATGTCAACTTATCTGTGAGGATTCACATCCGCGTCAGCTCTATCAGCTGGGTAGAAACTGGGTTAGACACCCTGTCGGGACCCCGTGAATCCTAGGTAGATAACATTCTACTGCTGCAGCGGTTCAGGTGTTGAAGTCCGCAGCCTCTCCTCTATCGAGTTGTCTTATAAAACTACCACAGTGACTTTGGGACAACCATAGCAGGCCTTGCACGAGCAGTAAATACCTTTTCATGCACCAGCCTTCAAGGGGAAGCATTTAGGAATGTTCCGTTTTTAAAGTTTCAGACTACTTTGTACCGAACTCCTCGTACTTTCTGAATTGTCTGAAACCACCCTGCCCACCGCAACCTCATATGTACGACACAGACCTTTCAGATCCCGGGGACTTTTGTCGAACAGAGTGGCAGTGGGTTTAACGTGGGTGGGGGTGGGGTGGGGTGGGGGACAGTGTCGGGGGCGACAGGTGCAACCTGCAGGAAATCCAGTTCACGGGTGTGAGAGAATCTTTGGTAAGGGGCAAAAGGGGAAGTCTGGTGAGTGTGGGTGATACCGCTATAGCTGGGACAGAAAGTCATTCAAAGGGGCTGCAGAGGGAGGGGTGAAGCGTGGGTGGCACAGAACATGGGCAGGTGGGAACACTATTCGGTCTCCCAGATTCCAGTGTCTGCGTGCAAGCGAACGCGGGCCATTTCGAAAGCCTAAATCGCTGACGAGGGGCGTTGGAGGGTGGAGGGCACTAACGACAACATACAATAGGCAATTATCGCTAAATACCATTTAAAAATCAGATTGTAGAATGCGTACCGAAGGAAGTAACTGAGCTGGGCTAGTCGTGTTTGTTTATAAGCAAATGAGCCCGGAATGCTGCAAGTGCAGACCTCATGTCTTTCCACCCACCTGCTAGAAAACCAACTTCGGCGAACAGTTTACAATGGCATAAACTAGAGGCTTCGTAACCCCAAAAAGGGAATAAAGGACTTGGCTAAGAAATAGTTTTTTTTACATATCAAACCTCACCCACTCAAACTAAAAATGAGCAAAACTCCAGAAAGCTTCAAACGTAGACTATAAATAAGGGTTAAATTTGACAATAGGCCCATGAAAAAATGAAAGAACTAGATCTTGAAGGAAGAAGATTCAGTCCGTGTAACATATATTTTTTTATTTGGATTCACACTCGAACAGCGGACGCACAGGGTGCATAATATTTGTAGACTGCACTTTTTACACAACCCCACACCTACTAAAATTAACAGCTTCCTTTTGTGAAATTGCACCCAACAACCACATGGAAGCGTATGGTCAAACTGTCGAACTGCGTACATTTGCGAAGACAAGACCTGCTGTATTCACCAGGCTGTGTTTGCGCAACAACTGCGTCCTATAAATAGGGCAATCCAGTGTGACCACTATCCCCAATTTTTGCCTTCCCTGGTGATGGTTTTAAGGTTGGAATCCGAACCACCAGGAAAATAGAAAGCTCGGTCTACCGACCGATGCTCCTCTCTCTCTCTCTCTCAAGGGCTTTCTAAACTCACAAATTTTACTTGCATGTTTAAGATTTTGTCTTTTAGAAGACCAGACATCCCCGTTACCGGCTAATCCATAGTACAATTTGTGATTAATCCATCGGTCAAAATCTTTTACTGGAAGTATGTTCTTCAGTCACGAGTAAGATGGAAGCGGGCAACGTACGCTACGGCCGATTTCATTTAGGGGAGGCAATTGTTAAAATTCGGTGATTTGATTCTCCTATCAAGTTCTCAAGCGGGCTGTATCAAAAATGGTCAGAAGTGCTTCCACGAAGAGAAACGAAAACTGGAATTTGCTTTTTTTAATTAGGCAAACAGAAAACTGGTTAAAAGTCAAAACCATCAGTTTATTCGTCGAAACTTTCGCTTTTATATACAGAGATCAGTTGACAGAGATAAAACCTGCGAAAAGAAATATAAAATGTATGAACCGTTATAGGCAATCACCGATCGGGGCTTTAATTTCACAGTCATTTACGCAGGACAGTTTACGTTAGTCGAAGATCTGCAAACATTTAAGTCGGTGTTTCTGTCGAAAATCCAGATTATGATTACCTAACATCTTGCCCGCCTTGCTGCCAAAGGGACTTAATTCCCTCATGAATGACGGAAAGTCACCGTGGGCCTAAGATGCTGTGTGTTTAACGCACACATAATTCCTGTTTTAATCCGATATAGTCTTTACAGATGCGAAAAAAACCCTAGAGCATGGGATGGAGTAGATTGTACCAGCTTTTTACCCAGTTTTGACTTTCACAGTATTTGCATATGGACAGTGTGTTCTGCCAACTCTCAGTTTAGTAATCAACCGTCCGCTAGCTTCCAGTGGTTGAAAATCGAACATTGTCTGTCGTTATTGTTTTCTCACAAACCAGGGCGTACACCTACATGATTGTTAATGTCGATGTCAGAATTATTTATGGCTTAATTCAGGCCTCGGGAAACCCCTTTAAGCGCTAGAATTTAAATAAAGTAAACAAAGAATTGCACTGGCAACTTCGAAAATACACGTTCCCATATATGCTAGAAAACACCGATAGCCACTGGAGTGATTGTTTGTGAAAACTAAATTTTTATGGGCTACATAGTATCCATGAATTTATTTAAAATTTTTTGCAATTCATTCTCGGATAATCGCATTGTTCGAAATGACTTTCAATAGGTTCCATCCTTTGAGGTTCAATGCATTTTGACAGTAATTTTTGTGACCTTTGGGCAAATTGGATTTGGTCAGCAAGCATATCTTGAAGAGCGCACATCAGCAGTGGGATGATGAATTTTTTTCCGGCAATCCTACTTTCCTGTAAATTATTGGGAAGAGTTAAAATAAAGGGCAAAGGCTCGTAGATTTTGGAGCCACAGGTGTCTATGATTCGCCTTAAAATTTAACTGCGTGTGCTAATCTTTGGCATTTTGTTCACTCGAAATCATTCCAAACAGCCTCCCTATTCCTATGTTTCATATTCATCCCTCAAGTTCGCTAGTAACTGTCAAACTCAACAGACGAATTACCGCATTAACTGAGGTCTGTTACATCTTAACCGAGAGCAAACACAAGTGTCATCCATCAGCCGTATCCAACCCCGAGGCTTGCAATCTATGAGACGCTAAGCCACATTCTATTGGATAGGAGTTTAAAGCTCTAAACATTGAGTTACGAATTCTTTGTAGTGTTGGGTGGGATCGATAAGATTACCTATGGTAGAGGGCGTTTACCGATCGTTCACTGAAAGCTCATTGGGGAAATAATACGTCAGATGCGGACAGCTGATTCATGATCAATATCGATCGTTAGTATGTCATAAACATATTTTTTACCTCATGAAGTGAAGAAAATGCACAAGATACTCACTTTTCCTTGTTGTAGTCTTGCTTAATCCCCTTCGGTCCGCCCTCCAGGTGGGCTGTTGGCGATACCAAACGTTGTGCACGCAGTGATCGGTAATGGCCATCTTAAAAGGCCTTTTCCGACGAATGGGATCCATGTTTTGACAGGAATTTCTGACGAAAGCATAAAACTCCAGTAAGCTGACTGGCTATGATGACATTAAACCCTGTTTGACGTTTTAAATGTAGGGAGAACTCAGAGTAGTTTATGTGTATTACGGGAACATTAATCTGAAGTTAGCTGCAGTATCAAAGCTCTGCTAACTTTTTGCGGTTTTTGTAGGATTTTTCTATCTTAAACATAACTGAGGAGGTTACATAATAGCCATAACCCATAGTCTGCTGCAGATAAGATAAAAATAAGTGACAGGAGGTGTAGTTCACATTCATTTAGTCTAAATGTGAAACTCTGTGCGAAAAAATCTCTGATTCTAGGTGCTTTGTTGGCTATTTTCTTTGATTAACGGTATTTCATGCGAGTATTCCTAGTCTTTTGCGTGTGTAAAACGATTGCAAAGTTTCATCTGTTGAAAGCGATGTCGTATATTCTCAACCAACTCCACTGCCGTGAGAACAGGAGAATCAGTGTGAAAGTTCGGCATAGCTGCCTGTACATGCACACACGTGCTGGAACCTTCACACTCCTACTGCCCGTCATTCACCTATTTCCGTTTCCCTTCTCTCCTCCCATCTGCACCTCACTACAATCATTGTCACCATGATCATAATAATCATCATCTGATGGCAACTCTGCAACAGAAGACCGACGTCTCCCCTCCGATACGGTCTCCCACGCCATTCGTGCGCTGACCCCCGACTGAGAACAAGGCCGGACTATCACAGCTCCCAGGACACTCTGAGAGAGAAAGAGAAAGAAAAACGAGAGCCGATGTGAAAATCTCACACCCGGAACTGAGCCTTTTTCCTTTCACTCACATATGCCCCTTGTCTCCGTGTCTCTCCCTCTCTCTCCCTTGCTCGCCCATTTCTCAGGTGAATCTGGTGTTTGAGTGGGTGGGTACATGCGGGCGTGGGAATTTCCGGGCAGCATCGTCCTGATGAACTCTTTAAGTGTGTGTGTGTGGGGGTACCCCCTAAACGGGCCGCGTGGTAGATGCGCTGGACCAACACGGGGGCCAAATCAGGGTGGGGCAGGCGTTATTTTTCTGGGATGCGGTCCCAAAACAAATGCTGGAGATGGGGATGCACGTGGACAACATGGAAGCGCGTAGGGGCAGGCTCATGCCACACCTCGTTCCCCCACATCGTGAGAGATGCTTCATCTGCACCCGACTCCGACTCCGGTTCTCTTGACTATGTCGTGACACCGGGCATAGTTAGGTAAGGGAAGAGAGAGTGCGGTAGTTGCAGAGCAAATCCATTATCAGTTAAAACTAATTTGCGCACAATTCAACCGCCACCAATCTGTGAAGCCGATGGTAGACATCGTCGGACTACGAGGGTCGAACTGACGTGTGTGTGTGTTTCCCACTCTCACACCAGACAATTGAACGGCTCGGACGGTGGTCTGATTGTGGAAGTGGAGGAGAGAGTGAGGACAACGGCTCAGCAAATGTTCCTCACTACAAACAATCTAACGCGCTTGAAACTATCACTGTGCGCTAAAAGCCGTGGCTTGGAAGGTTGCCAACTGACGGGATAACTTGGACCGCGTGGTCAGCCAAATGTGTGTTTTGTGTGTAGTGGCTGACTGGCGGACTGAGAGACAGGCTGCAATGGCTCCTTCATAATGTGGCCTTTATGGCACTCCCACTCCGTGGGATCCGATCCAGGTGTGGTGGTACGCCCAGGGGCAGCTCCGGCCGCGCCAGCCACCTGCATCTTCTCCCGCCACCGGTCTTCTTGACTCTGTCATGACACCGGGCTCAGGTGGGGGAAGAGGAAAGAGTGCGGTAGCTGCAGTGCAAGGCTACTATCACTTAAAACTAATTCACGCGCAAGTCACAGTCCCTGCTCCACTTTCCCATGGAGCATACGGAGGACATCGTCAGACTACGACGGTCGAACTGTCGTGTGTGTGTGTGTGTGGGGTGTAGGGGTACTAGTTAGGGGCAGCACCACATAGCTTGCATTTGGTCGCTCCATTTGTCTCGTACAGGTGGCGAATGCTCCCGTGGCCGCCTCTAACTGGTACCCATCTCTCACCTGTGGCTCCTTGAAGTTGGGTTCTTCCCAGCGGCCGCACCCCGGGCAACCGTCACGACCGGCGGGCTAAACCAGGTGAGGGTCTCCGGTGTTGTGTGTGCCTCCACACCCGGTATGTCTGACTCCCGAACTTCCCACCTCCCCCTCTCAAAAAGTCCTACGGTGGGGGCGACAGCAACCCCGTAGGCGGCCCAGACTAACTCGGGTCGTTCTCCCACTAAAACAAATCCGTGACCCATAGTGGAGTTCGGCAGCCGTCTGGGATGTCCAAGCAGCCCTATTTAGGGATAGCACTGCTTGCCTCCTCGCGGAGGAAGGGGCTAGAAAATGTGCCCTAAAAAATTGCTGCGTCTCACGCCTTCTGCAGCCGGCCGCGGCTCGCAGATGGCAAACTACGCGGTCGTAAAACTCAAACAAACAACAATACCCCCCGTCCCCATCCCCCTCGCCATACTCTCCAGGCTGCTCAGGTGAGTCCACTCACACTAGCAGCCTGGAATGTTCGTTCTGTTTTAGACAATCCTGGGAGCAACCGGCCGGAACGGAGGACGGCGCTAGTTACCCGGGAAATGGCGCGCTACAAGGTGGACATTGCTGCTCTCAGCGAGACCCGATTCTCTGAGCAGGGTCAGCTGGAGGAGGTGGGGGGCGGCTACACCTTCTTCTGGAGCGGCCGGCCAAAGGCAGAGCGAGGAGACGCTCGTGTTGCCTTAGCCATCCGTATCGACATCGTGGGACGTCTGCCCTGTCTGCCGCAGGGTATCAATGATCGCCTGATGAGCCTCCGCCTGCCTCTTCGAGGAGACCAGTTCACCACCATCATCAGTGCCTACGCTACCCCAATGACGAGCTCTGATGCGGCGAAGGACAAATTCTACGAGGACCTGCATGCCTTGCTGGCGACTGTGCCGAAAGACGACAAGTTAATTGTCCTTGGTGGATTCAATACCCGCGTCGGGACGGACCACGCTGCCTGGCAGGAGTGCTGGGTCCCCACGGTCTCGGTAGCTGCAACGATAACGGCCTCCTTCTTCTGCGCACGTGTGCGGAACACCGTCTCCTGCTGTCCAACACCTTCTTCCGCCTTCCGACGCGGGAGAAGGCCACGTGGATGCACCTTCGGTCGCGGCGCTGGCATCTGCTGGACTATGTTCTCGTCCGGAGGCGAGATCAACAGGACGTGCTGGTAACCAAGGCGATCCGCGATGCCGATGGTTGGACAGATCACGGCCTGGTTATCTCCCAGATGAGGCTCAGACTTCAACCCCGACGAAGGCCCCAAGGTAAGAGGCTGCCATGTAAGTTAAATACTCTTTTATTAAATTTGCCTGCTCACTGTTTTGATTTCAGCAACCAAATAACCGAGAAACTGGAGGACCTGCATGCTCCAGATGATAACACTACCGTGGAGACACGATGGTGTCAACTGCGAAATGTCATCCAGTCCACCGCCCTCGATGTACTCGGACGCGCACACCGTCGACACCAGGACTGGTTTGACGACAATGACGCCGACATCAGCAACTTACTCGCGGGGAAGAATAGACTACACAAAGCCTACATGGACCTTCGGACTAACGCCACCTAAGCAGCCTTTTTCAGATGCCGGCGCCTTGTACAACAACGGCTGCGGGAGATACAAGATGCCTGGATTATCCGAAAGGCTGAGGAAATCCAGGGGTATTCGGACCGCAATGAAATGAAAAACTTTTTCAAAGCCATCAAGGCCATATACGATCCGTGTATCAAGGGGTCCGCACCGATGCTCAGCTCGGACGGCACAACACTGCTAACAGAGAAATTGCTAATTCTGAAGCGCTGGGCCGAGCACTTCAGAAATGTCCTTAATTGCTCATCAGCCATCTCGGTTGCTGCCATTAACCGGCTCCCTCAAGTGGACACGAACAATGACCTGGATCTGCCGCCTTCCTTACCAGAAACCATCCAGGCCGTGCAGCAGATTTCCAGCGGTAAAGCACCGGGATCCGACGCAATCCCACCGGAAGTCTACAAGCACGGTGGGCCCTGGCTGATGGCAGAACTCACAACACTCTTCCAGGAGATGTGGCGCCAAGGACAAGTTCCTCAGGATTTCAAAGACGCGACCATCGTCCATCTCTACAAATGGAAATGGAACCGGCAACTCTGTGATAATCACAGAGGCAGCTCGTTGCTCAACATCACCGGGAAGATCTTTGCCCGTATCCTTCTCAATCGTCTTTACGGTCATCTAGAGCAGGGCCTGCTCCCGGAAAGCCAATGTGGCTTCCGCCGACACCGCGGGACAACCGATATGATCTTTGCCACCCGCCAGCTATAAGATAAGTGTCAGGAGATGCGAATTCACCTAAACACTACCTTCGTGGATCCAACGAAAGCCTTTGACGCGGTGAATCGTGACGGACTGTGGAAAGTCATGCAGAAATTTGGTTGTCCTGAGCGGTTCACGCACATGGTGCGTCAACTTCATGACGGGATGACGGCGCGCGTCACTGACAACGGGACGGTATCCGAAGCATTCGCAGTGACCAACGGAGTGAAGCAGGGCTGCGTACTGACCCCCACCCTCTTCAGTCTCATGTTCTTGACTATGCTGATGGACGCCTATCGTGATGAGCAGCCTGGTATCCGCATCGCTTACAGAACTGACGGGCACCTTCTCAACAGTCGGCGTATGCAGGCTCCAACGCGCGTGTCTACGACTACAGTCCATGACTTGCTCTTCGCGGACGACTGCGCCCTTAACACCGTGACGGAGGAGGACATGCAAAGGCGTATGGACCTCTTCGCCGAAGGCTACGCCGATTTCGGATTAACAATCAGTACAGCCAAAACGGTTGTCATGCACCAGCCGCCACCCAGCGCGGAATACAATGCTCCTCGAATCAATGTCATCAGGGCTCAACTCAAAAACGTGGAAACCTTCGCTTATCTAGGAAGCACGATGTCGCGCAACACGAGAATCCATGACGAGGTTGCCCAACGGATCTCCAAAGCTAGTCAGGCCTTCGGCCGGCTGCAGGCCTCCGTGTGGAATCGCCACGGTATTCACCTGAACACCAAACTGAAGATGTACATGGCCGTCTTCTTTTCGACACTCCTTTACGGAGTGGAAACCTGTACCGTCTACTCGAACCAAGCCAGGAAGCTGAATCACTTTCATCTCAGCTGCCTCCGCAAAATACTGAAGCTGAGATAGCAAGACAGGATCCCGGACACGGAAGTCCTGGAGCGGACCGGAATCCTCAGCATCCATGCCATGCTGAGGCAAGTGCAACTGCGATTGAGCGGCCACCTGGTAAGAATGGACGACGAGCGACTACCCAAACGACTTTTCTACGGTGATGTCGCTTCGGGTTCTCACCGGCAGGGAGGTCAAAAACGACGCTACAAGGACACTTTGAAGAAATCGCTGAAGAAGCTGCAAATCAACTCGGCGACCTAGGAAAACCTCGCCCAGGATAGACCGGCATGGAGAAGATAAGTGAAAACTGGTTCAGCAATCTATGAGGCCAACCGGATCGCCACCGCCAAGGCCAAAAGAGCGGCACGAAAGTCACCAGCGCCCCGGACCAACACCGCCAATGCCCAGGCCTGCCAACATGCCCGCGCTGTCAACGCATCTTCTGCGCGCGAATCGGCCTGGTTGGACATCTTCGGACGCAATGCACCAACAATTCGTCAATTCCAATTTCTACGTCAAATTCTGCCAACCCTCCTTCTGACTTCATCACCCTCACTCCTGGCATCAATTCCATTACTCCCACCATCATAGAGACCACATCCATCTACTCATCGCCTGTTACCCCCACTACCGCAACCACTACCACCTTCGCCTTCACTACCACCACCACCGCCACCATCAGCGATGGGGAATCTCTCCAAAGCTGTACTCAATGCGACCGCACATTCACCTCACGCATCGGCCTGGTCGGTCACTTGCGAATACATCGTACAGAGACCGGTGAGCCAGTGCCTGGAGCACCATCACACAGCAGAGATCGTCGCCTCCACTGCCCTCACTGTCCTCGCGCATTCACTCATCGCATGGGCCTGTTCGGTCACATGCGTATCCATGACAGCGGAATACACCACAATGCCGACAACACCGATACACCATGCACACCCTCCGCTCCTGCCATTCTTAGCGCCCCTGCCACCCCCACTACCATGAATGACATCCTCCCAGCCTCTACCGATTTCTCCTGCCCACACTGCGCCCACACCTTCAACTCACGCATCGGCCTGGTCGGTCACCGGCGAATCCATCGCACGGAGGCTGGTGAACCAGTGCCTGGGGCTCCGACATACAGTCGACGCGCTTACCTTCACTGCCCTCACTGCTCCCGCACATTTACACACCGCCTATTAGGACACATGCGCCTCCACGACAACCTCCGGTAAATCACCGGAGGCTAAGCTACATCAGCGCACACTACCTACACCAATGCATCGACAACACCCTCACAAACCCAATTTACCAGAGTATATCACGGTTTCCTATAAACCGTGGCTGGGAAGTCTGCCAATCTGACGCTTCCACCAGACAACGCCGGCGGTTCAGTGTATGTGCTGTGTGTGTCGAGTGGCTGACCAGTGGACTGAAAGTCAGACGGCGATGGCTGCTCCATATCTCCTGAGTGAGTGAATCCTGATGTGTGCGTTATGGGGGCCAGGTCGTGCTGTGGCGCGCGAAGACGGTTACAGCGATCCGTCAGCCAATGCACCCACTCCCACATCAGGCAACTGACCGGCTCGGACAGTGTCTGATGGTGGGGGTTGGGGAGAGAGTGAGGTCAACAGCTCAACGCATGTTCCTCACTATAAACAATCTGACGCGCTTGAAACTATCACGGTGCGCTAAAAGCCGTGGCTTAGAAGGTTGCCAACTGACGGGATAACTCGGACCGCGTGGTCAGCCCAATGCGTGTTTTGTGTGGAGTGGCTGACTGGCGGACTGAGAGTCAGGCTGCCATGGCTCCTTCTTAATGTGGTCTTTATGGCACTCCCACTCTGTGGGATCCGAGCCAGGTGTGGTGGTACGCCCAGGGGCGGCTCCGGCCGCACCAGCCACCTGCGTCCTCTCCCGCCCCCGGTCTTCTTGACTCTGTCTTGACACCAGGCTCAGGTGGGGGAGTAGGAGAGAGTGCGGTAGCTGCAGCGCAAGGCTACTATCACTTAAAACTAATTCACGCGCAAGTCACCGTCCCTGCACCACCTGGTGTGGAGCATACGGTGGACCTCGTCGAAATCGACGGTCGAACTGCCGTGTGTGTTGTTTTAGACAAATTGCCCCCTAAACGGGCCACGTGGTAGATGCGTTGGACCAACACGGGGGCCCCATTAGGGCACGGCAGGCGTTATTCGGGTTGCGCTCCCATAACAAATGCCGAACATGGAAGTGTGGTGGCACGCCAAGGGGCGGCTAGGACTAAGGGGACCCAGCCGTGTTAGCCACCTGCGTCCTCTCCCGCCTCCGGTCTTCTTGACTATGTTTTGACACCGGGCTCAGATGGGGGATGAGGAGAGAGTGCGGTAGATGCAGCGCAAATCTACCATCACTTACAACCAATTCACGCGCAAGTCAATCTCCCTGCTCCACTTTCCCATGGAGCTTACGATGGACATCGTCGGACAACGACGGTTGAACCATCCTGTGTGCCCCCAAAATGAGCCTCGTGGTAGATGCGTTGGACCAACACGGAGGCCACATCAGGGCACGGCATGCGTTATTCGGGTTGCGCTCCGCTAACAAATGCCGAACACGGGAGGTGTGGTGGCACGCCTAGGGGTGGCTCAGACTTAGAGGACCCGGCCGCGCCAGTCACCTGCGTCCTCTCCCGCTTCCAGTCTTCTAGACTCTGTCTTGACATCGGGCTCAGGTGGGGGAGTAGGAGAGAGTGCGGAAGATGTAGCGCAAGTCTACTATCCCTTTAAAACTAAATCACGCGCAAGTCACCGTCCCTGCTCCACTTTCCCATGGAGCATACGGTGGACATCGTCGGACTACGACGGTCAAACTATCGTGTGGACAAATTCTACGAGGATCTATATTCTCTCTTGGCGACTGTGTCGAAGGCGGATAAGTTAATTGTCCGTGGTGACTCTAACGCCCACGTCGGCACAGACCGTGCCTCGTGGAGAGGAGTGCTGGGTCCTCATGATTTCGCTGGCTTCAATGACAACGGTCGTCTTCTCCTACGAACCTGCGCTTAACACCGCCTAATTCTGACCAACACCTTCTTCCACCTCCCAAAGCGGCAAAAAGCGACCTGGTTACATCCTCGATCGAGACATTGGCACCTCTTGGACTATGTTATCGTCCGGAGGCGAGATAAATAGGATTTGCTGGTGACAAAGGCGATCCCCGATGCCGATGGATGGACGGATCACCGTCTCGTCCTCTCCAAGATGAGGCTCCGTCTGCAACCCTACAGGAGACCCCAAGGTATGCGACCACAAGGTAAGTTGAATAATGTTTTGTTGAATGTGCTTGTTCACCATCGACATTTCAGAAACGAACTGGCCAAGCGTCTAGCCAACCTTCCAGTCGCCGACGCGGACATCTCCGTAGAGAACCGCTGGTGTCAGCTGAGAGACACCATCCAATCCACTGCCCTGGATGTCCTCGGCCGCGCACGTCGTCAGCACCAAGATTTGTTCGATGACAACGACGCAGCTATCAACGCTCTGCTTGTTGATAAGAACCAGTTACACAAAGCCTACATCGATCGCCCTACCGCTGAAAACAAGACAGCCTTCTACCGAAGTCGCCGCCTTGTACAGCAAGGACTGCTCCCGGAAAGTCAATGCGGCTTCCGACGACACAGAGGAACAATCGACATGATCTTCGCTGCTCGCCAGCTGCAAGAGAAGTGCCAAGAGATGCGGACTCACCTCTACACTACCTTTGTGGACCTGACGAAAGCCTTTGACACGGTGAATCGCGACGGGCTGTGGAAAATCATGCAGAAATTCGGCTGTCCTGAACGGTTCACGCATATGGTACGTCAGCTTCACGACGGGATGATGGCGCGCGTTACTGACAACGGGACAGTATCTGAAGCATTCGCAGTGACCAACGGATTGAAGCAGGGCTGCGTCCTTGCGCCTACCCTCTTTAGTCTTATGTTCTCTGCCATGTTAATGGATGCCTACCGTGACGAACGCCCCGGGATCCGCATCGCCTACCGGATGGACGGCCGACTCCTCAACCAACGACGAATGCACTTCCGCTCGCGTGTCTCCACAGCGACTATCCATGAACTTCTATTCACTGATGACTGCGCACTCAATACAACGACAGCAGAGGAAATGCAAAGGAGCATGGACCTCTTCGCTGCCGCCTGTGACAACTTCGGACTTCGCATCAACACTGAGAAAACGGTTGTGATGCATCAACCGTCGCCAAACACCCTATACACCGCAGCTCACATCAATGTCAATGGCGCCCAACTTAAATCTGTAGATACCTTCACGTATCTAGGCAGCAATCTCTCACGCAGCACCAAAGTCGACGATGAGATCGCCCATCGGATCGCTAAAGCCAGCCAAGCCTTTGGACGCATGCAAAATGTGGTCTGGAATTGACATGGTCTCCACCTCAGAACCAAACTCAAGATGTACAAAGCTGTCATATTGCCAACGCTGCTGTATGGAGCGGAGACGTGGACAATCTACCAAAAGCAGGCACGAAAGCTCAACCACTTCCACCTCAGCTGTCTCCGCAGAATACTAAAGCTGAGTTGGCAAGACAGGATACCGGACACGGAAGTGCTGGAACGAACAGGCATTCTCAGCATTTTCGCTCAGTTGAAACAACTGCAACTGCGCTGGAGCGGTCACCTTGTGCGGATGGATGACGAAAGGCTACCCAAACGACTCTTCTATGGAGATCTCGCCATGGGTTCTCGTCGACAAGGGGGTCAAGTACGACGCTACAAGGACACTCTGAAGACCTCCCTGAAGCAATTGCAGATCAAGAGAGAGAGAGAGAGAGAGAGAGAGAGAGAGAGAGAGGAATACGCTTTATTTTGAAGTATCATTCAAAATTTTCAGCAAAAATATAAACGGCTCCATTCAATCCGGAGTCCTGGGAGGACCTTGCCCGAAATCGATCGGCTTGGAGGAGAACAGTGAAGACAGGGGCAGCAATCTACGAAGCCAACAGGATTGCCGCTGCCAAGACAAAAAGAGCGGCACGAAAGTCACCAGCGCCCCGGATCAACATCGCCAATGCCCAGGCCCTTCCAACATGCCCGCGCTGTCACCGCACATTCCGCGCGCGAATCGGCCTAGTCGGACATCTTCGGAAGCAATGTATCAACAATCCGACAATTCAAAATTCTACGTCTACTTCTGTCAACCCTCCTTCGGACTCCTCCACCCTCACCCCTGGCATCAATTCCACTAGTCCCGCCATCATCGAGACCGCATCACAATGCTCAGCACGTGTTACCCCCACAACCACCGCTGTCACCACCACTACCACCATCAGCGATGGGGACTCCCTCCTAAACTGTCCTCATTGCAACCGCACATTCACCTCACGCATTGGCCTGGTCGGTCACTTGCGATTCCATCGTACAGAGACTGGTGAACCAGTGCCTGGAGCTCCAACACACAGCCGAGATCGCCGCCTCCACTGCCCTCACTGTCCTCGTGCATTCACTCATCGCATGGGCCTTTTCGGTCACATGCGCATTCACAAAAACCTGCGGTAAACCACCGGAGGCTAAGCTACATATGAACACACTATCTTCACCAATACATCGACCACACCTTCACAATCACCATGTACCTGAGTATATCACGGTTTCCTAGAAACCGTGGCTGGGAAGGCTGCCAATCTGACGTTTACACCAGACCACGACGTCGGCTCAGTGTATGTGTTGTGTGTGTCGAGTGGCTGACCAGTGGACTGGGAGTCAGACGGCGATGGTTCCTCCATATCCCCTGAGTTAGTGAATCCTGGCGTGTGCGTTATGGGGGCCAGGTCGTGCTGTGGCGCGCGAAGACGGATACGCCGATCCGTCAGCCAATGCGCCCACTCCCACATCAGGCAACTGACCGGCTCGGACAGTAGTCTGACTGTGGGGGTGGGGGGAGAGAGTGAGGTCGACAGCTCAGCGCATATTCCTCACTATAAACAATCTGACGCGCTTGAAACTATCACGGTGCGCTAAAAGCCGTGTCTTGGAAGGTTGCCAACTGACGGGATAACTCGGACCGCGTGGTCAGTCCAATGTGTGTTTTGTGTGGAGTGGCTGACTGGCGGACTGAGAGTCAGGTTGCAATGGCTCCTTCTTAATGTAGCCTTTATGGCACTCCCACTCCGTGGGATCCGAGCCAGGTGTGGTGGCACGCCCAGGGGCGGCTCCGGCCACGCCAGCCACCTGCGCCCTCTCCCCCCTCCGGTCTTCTTGACTCTGTCTTGACACCGGGCTCAGGTGGGGGAGGAGGAGAGAGTGCGGTAGATGCAGCGCAAGTCTACTATCATTTTAAACTAAATCACGCGCAAGTCACCGTCCCTGCTCCATTTTCCCATGGAGCATACGGTGGACATCGTCGGACTACGACGGTCGAACTGTCGTGTGGCACGTATAGTCGTGTCATTTAGCTACGTTGCCCACTGAGCTTGGACCCGCCTCCCGTCTTCCTGAATCTGTCTTTACACCGAGATAGGCAGAGGTGAGCAGAGGCTTTTCAAGTCCACGGGCGGGCTTTTGAAATCGCGCCACCATTTTGTTCCCTCCATTCACATGTGAAATTTCTTATGTGTACGTGGGTTTGTCCATTTTGGGCCTTAGAGACAGCTCTTAACCACTCTTTGTTTATTATAACTACAAAAATTAGGCCATTTGGACACGACACGAACACCATTTTGAAGGAAGAAAAACTGGCGTACATTTTTGCGACTCATTCACGGATGACGGTTCGTGATGCCGACGGGGGCAACTATCGAACACTACGTATCATTTGTTTTCTTCCAGTGTTATCTCTTTTGTGTACCCATTTTTATCCACTGTGCATTGTGGTATTCTTTTGCAGAAAATTTTAAAATGCTGTTTTCAAAATAAAGCATACTTTTCTCTCTCTCCTTCTCTCTCTCTACCTCTCTCCCTCTCTCTACCTCTTTTCTCAAGCACCGTAAACAAATGCAAGCACAATTCACCGTCACTGCTCGACTGTCGAAGTATCACGTTACACGGTAATTCATATTACAGCTCAACGCAAGTAGTTCTTCTATGCTAAGAGAACACACAGCAGAAGTTGGCCAACTACTTCATGAGATAGAAAGTCTCATGCATGTATACGCGACCAAAAGATCTTTTTGGTTCATATTCTCACCTTTTTTCGCTACTGTATGTTTCGTCTTCTGGGCATTATTTTTCACTTCTGATTCGTTTTATGTTTCCGTTTTTCTCTTTGGGGCATTATTTTTTGCCTCCTTTCCTTTTGAAATGTTCGAGCTGCCCTGCTCGCTTCTACTATTAATGCTCCGCCAGCTGCGCTCCTCTAACACAAATTTCTGCTGCTCACCGCACTGCCTAGCTCGGCTTTTGTGGTTTGCGTAGATTCGGGTATGGCTGCTGACGCCGTCTACAAAGCCAGAAATGGCCAGTTCAGTCTCCTTCGTCTTTACCGACAATATTATTCTGCCTTTTCTACTACTAGCCGCTATGAGGCTGCTGGCGGTGCTCGAGAAGGAGCCTCAAGGCAGAGCGAAACGCGTGAGTTCATTTAGCGATCGGTGAGCGTTCATAAACGAATTTAAGTCAATATTCCGGATCTAAACCGGCAAGATAACGATCCCGTGGCTCAATGTTTAGAACGTTGCACTTCTGATTAACGGGTCGCGGGTTCGATACTCGGGTGGTACACTACCTGGGGTTGGGTATAAATGGTTAACGATGGCTCATAAGCCAGAAATGGCCATACCAGTCTCCTTTGTCTTAGCCGAAATTATGTATCTGCGTCACGATCGATTGCGTCTCCCCTCCCTCTTTTAGCCAGTTCTTCCCACGTTTACGCCCCATCAAAATTACACTCATGATAGACACTCGTTTTATTTGTCCCCATTTGTACGATCGATATGCGGAGCACGCTCTTTCGTCTACGGCTGTCCCAACTGGTTCTGTTTCACTCGGACAGCGACAAGTTGTAGGTTAAGGACCGTCGTGAAAGTCCCTAACGTAAATTAACGTTGTCTTCATTTGAGCTCACCCCGTATGTAAATGTGCCCATTGATCGCATTGTTTTACATTTTCTGACAGTGGGCGGTGGATTCTCGGCAATTTGTATGCAGAAATCCCTAAAATTCTTGGAAATAAATAAAAATTTGTCCAGTTGGGGCCATTTACGGGCCTTGATAATTTTGCCCACACCAATTATTTTTCGCTGCAGAGATAAAATCTTTGGGGGTGAGTTGTAGAGAAATAATCGCCCCATAACCCGAACATGGAATTGAAATTTATAAAAGCAGACGTCGGAAAATAAACTTATTGAGCAAACTTGAGAATTTTAGCCTTTTGGCTTTTAAAAAACGTAACTGGTGATAAAATGATGCAGTATATGTTAATCGAAAATGCAGTAAGTGTTAGCAAAACAGTAAACAGACAAAGAGTAGTGAGATCCGCTGGGCAGAGTTGTGAGCAAGTAGGCCAAAGGACATTGTACGATAAAGTTGGTGGCACCGTCCGCTGCGTTATAAGATATATAAAATTAAGTTACCTGAGCTTATGGGAACTCTTGGTAACTTCGTGAATGTCCACTTATGAATAATCGTGTCATTATTCCTTCCTTAGCTGACTCAGACAGAAAACATTCTCCTCCAGGAAGTGAATTAACGATAAAAGCGGGAGAGTATTTAGTAGTAGTAATAGTAGTATTATTATTATTATTAGTAGTATTTAGTTGAAATTCTGCGGGAAGAGCATTCAACAAAAGGGCGCTTAGATTTCAACTTAAACCTTAAGAGTATAATGAAGTTCTGGCTGACAAATATTGAAGGCATTTTAAGGGATGCATTTATTTAACGATATATTCAAGATGAGACTTTTTTAGTTAAGTGAGATAGGCTGAACTTGTATGGGGGCTTTAATTACAAGCAGATACAGGACTTATCAACGTCTGTTTGAAAGCATGCCCCGGTTAGACACCCAGCCCTTTATCCTTTGGTTGAAGGCACCTCAAGCACATTTTTGCAATAAAATAGGTTATTTCTCGACACTAGTTAACGACTTCATTTACTGATGTTTAATTAAAAAGCAGATTGAGGAGATTTTGGCAGACTTCAGTAAACCCCAAGTAACTTTATCGAAAACGCGCTTTGCCCGCTAGGACAAAGTCTTTATTTCGTAAAGAAAGTAGAATGAGATTCTTAGTTAACTCGGAGTTCCATAAAAAGTTCCTTTTTAATTGCTTTTTGACAATAAGTTTGGGCAGGACAATAGTTACCGCCGAATGACAGAAAAAAACCTGCTCTAAATTCCAGAGGACTACTTATTCTCCTGCGCTACCTGTAACCCTAACATTAGCCCTAACCCGAAGAATAACCTATCCGGGATTTTGCGCCACATCATAGACAATGAGGTAGATACCTATCCCAGCGTGATACCAAATTCCTTTATACGAAGACGTAAGAACTTTGACAAAATTCTGATAAGAGGGTTCAGTTTAACTAAAATTTTATGACGAATGATAAGTTGAATCTCTGAGAACCGCATTTATCGATAGCTGAATGACGTACAAACAGACAATTTGATAGAAATTTAACTACTTTCTGGTAACCTTTAATGTGATGCCAGTGACCGATCTCATGCAATGTTAACCGAAATTTTTAAATGCATTCTAGATTAGGAATAATTACTTTAGTATAATTGTCATATTTACGGTCTAAGGTCATAATGCCAAGATATTTCAGACACGCCATCAGGGGGAGGGCTTTAGTACAGCCAACGCTCTAGCCAACTGAGCTACGAGGCCCCCATAGGGAGCCATGAATTTCATCAAACTTGGGTCAAGTTACCCATGCAGCCTACTGCAACGGATGGAATCTACCAATTCTGATCCAGTAATATGATTGGCCATGCAGAATATCCAATGTAATAGATAAAGAATCCAGCAGATGACTAGCAGGTAAAACGAATTTGTCGGGGATTTTGGGAGCTGTAATTAATACGCTTGACCCATTAGTGTAAAACACGGTGGCCTCGGCGGGATTCAAACGCACGCCAGCAAGGGAAGGCTTTAGTAGAGCCAACGCTTTAGCCAACTGAGCTTAAAGGCCCCACCTGGAGTCGTGATTTTTTACAAACTTGGTTAAAGTTACCCTCCCAGTCTATTTTAACGGATGGAATCTACTAATTCTGATACAGTTATATGACTTCCAAAGCAGGATATACTATGTAACATATATAGAGTCCACCACATGACTACCAGAAACAATTAATTAGTAGAGGATTTTAGCAGATTTGAATAATTCATTTGACCCACTTGTGCAAAACTCGGCGAGCTCGGCGGGATCAGACCGCACGCCAGTCAACGCTCTAACCAACTTAGCTACGAGGCCTTCACCGGGAGCCTTGAGTTTCATCACACTTCAGTCAAGTTAAAAGCCCAGCCTTCTGCATCGGATAGAGTCTGCCAATTCCGCTGTAGCAATACGAATGGACACGCGGGATATTATATGTAACTGATCTAGATTCCACCAGATGACTACCAGTTTCGATGAATTTGTAGAGGATTTTCGAAGCTTTGAATAGGTCGTTTGACCCTCTTGTAGAAACACGGGGACCTCTGTGGGATTGGAGGGCACGTCATCAAGTGGAAGGCTACATTTCAGGGAGCATTCTAGCCCACTGAGGCACGATGTCCTAACCGGGAACCGTGATTACCATCACATTTGCGTCAATTTTCCCTCCCAGCCTACAGCAAGGGATGGTATCTACCAAGTCTGATACAGTAACATGACTGGCCATGCGTAACCTAATGTGTAACTTATGTTGATTCAACCAGATATCTAGCAGAAAAAAGAATTTGCAGATGATTTTGGTAAAGTTGAATAATTCATGTGACCCACTTGTGATAAACATGGTGGCCTCGGTGGAATTTAAAGGCTTGCCATCAATTGTACGTATTTTGTATAGTTAACGCTCTAAAACACTGGGGTACTAGGCCACCAACGGGAACCGTGAGTTTCATACCACTTGCGTCAAGTTGGCCTCTCAGTCTAATGCAACGGATGGAATCTACCAAAGCTGTTCCAGTGATTTGACTGCCCATGCGGGATCTCCTATGTAAATACTTTAGAATCCACCAGATAACTAGCAGGCAAACAGAATTTGCAGAGGATTTTGGTAAATTTGAATAATTCATGTGACCCACATGTGACAAACACGCTGGCCTCGGTGGAATTTTTAGGCATGCCATCGAGAGTAAGAATTTTGTATGGTCAACGCTCTAGACCCAGGGGGTACTATGCCCCCAACGGGAGCCTTGAGTTTCATCACACTTGGGTCAAATTTAATGCCCAGCCTTCTGCAACGGATGGAATCTACCAATTCCAACATATTAATATGACTGGCCACCACCACCAGTTAACTACGAGGCACGAAGAATTTGTAGAGGATTTTTGCAGCTTTGAATAAGTCTTTTGACCCTTTTGTGAAAACCTCTGCGAGTTCGGTGGGATTCGAACGCACGCCTTCGAGTCAAAGCTCTAGCCCACTAAGATTCGATGCCCAACCGGGAACTGTGAGCTTTATCAAACTTGGGTCAAGTTACCCAAGTTACTCCTGCAACGGATGGAATCGGTCATTTCTGTTCCAGTCATATGACTGCCCAAGCAGGATATATAATGTAACTTATTTAGATTTCACCATATGACTAGCAGGTTCAATGAATTTGTAGAGGATTTCGGGAGCTTTGAATAAGTCATTTGCTCCACGTTTTAAAAACTGAGTGGCCTTCGTGCTATTCGAACGCATGCCAGCATAGGGATGGTTTTTATACAGCCAATGCTCTAGTCGTGAGTTTCATTGCTCTTGTTTCAAGTTTACCGTCTTGCTTACTGCAACGGATGGATGGAATCTACCAATTCTGATACAGTAAGCTGACTGTTAAAGCAGGATTTCCTAGGCAGTCAATCTAAAATATACCTGATGACTGCCAGGCACAATGAATTAGTAGAGGATTTTCAAAGCTTTCCTTTGATACATAAATCTGACTGCCGAAGCAGTTTCTCCTATTTAATAAATCTAGAATCCTCCAGATGAATACTATGCACAATAAGTTCGTATAAAATTTTGGCAGCTTTGATTAATTCAGTTGATCCACGTGTTAAAAACTGGGTGGCCTCGGTGGGATTCGAACACATGCCAGCAAGGGGAACGCTTTATTACAGCGAAATGAGCAACCAGCCCCCCACCCCCACTTTTATCACACTTGGGTCCTGTTACTGGCCCAAGCTGAATGCGCAAGCAGAATCTCCTGTGCAATCAATCTAGAATCCACCCGATGACTATCATTCACAATGAATTTGCAGAGGACGTTGGCATATTTTAATAATAATACTGACTAACTTGTGAAAAACTTGCCCGTTTCGGTGGGATCGAACGCACGCCAGCAATGGGATGGCTTTAGTATATACAACGCTCTAGCCGACTGAGCTACGATGACCCGACAGTGGCTGTGAGTTTCATCACACTTGGGTCAAGTTACCCGCCCAGCCTACTGCGTTGTAGGGAATCCACCAATTTTGATACAGTTAACTGACTGTTCAGGCAGGATTTTCTGAGCAATCAATCTAGAATCCACCAGATAACTACCAGGAACAGTAATTTGTAAGGGTTTTTTTGATTTGAGTAATTTTATTTGACCCACTGTTGAAAACTTCGGTGGCAACGGTGAGATTCGAACACACACCAGCAAAGGAAATGCTTTATTACAGCAAATGCCAGTATCCCGCTATAAAGGAAACATCTTGGGGGATATGCTGCATGATAACTTTTTTCACAACCCTACCTAAGAAATCTTTCCGAATTGAAAATACATTTAAGAATTTTAATTAACATTTCATGAGATAACATAGCTGCTCTAAATATAGCTTTCCACGCATTTGTAGTATACAAACTGAAATTGTTTGCTACTCGTGTCTTCGTGTTTAAAGTGGGTGCCAAAACTCGTGCAACAATGACAAAGTAAAAATTTTCACTTCCAAATATAAAATACTACTTAAAAGATGGTGTATGGAATGAAACCTCAGTTTGGACGTGGCTAACGATGATGCCCACGCTGTTGCCAAAACCAAGGCACGGTGGGTCAGACTTTATTGCCTAAAGAAATTCAGAACAACTGGAGATGGCTCAGGCGAGTAACTTTCAAAGATAAAGAGTCCGACTACGCGTACCACACACACGCCTGGTGTGTGCGCGATGGACCAGTTACTTACGAAGAGTGGCTTGGATCGTATCAAATGGAGGATACTATAGAGATCATCTTCAGAACCACCCAAGTTATGGTTCACAGCGCACCGTTAGAGCTTTAAAAGCGCCAGATTGTTTATAGACAAGAATATGGGCTGGTTTCCGTGGAGACGGAGCCATCAGAGTCGATCTTACTCTCGCTTCCCTCTCATAGGTAACAGTCAACTGCCCGAACCAGTCAGCTATCTGATGCATGGATTCGGAGCAAGCGACTGACGCTGTGTGAGCTTGTGACTAGGCATGTTAGCCCACCTGCCATGTGTTGCATTTTTCTGGGAGTCATGGATGTCTCGAAGCCCGTTGGTCACGTGCCATTCCCTGATCCGTCACAAATCCCGTGTGCAGAGCACCATGGATCCGAATCGGAAACTGACTCACGCATGGTGGGACGCTGGTTCTTATGTAGATATCTCGTTTCTTCTCTGTATCTATTATAATATGCAAAACTACCTAAGTAGTCTATTACAACAATAGCCGACACGATGAATGAAATTGGGGCAAGTAAAAATTCAACTGCGTGTCATCATGCGATTATCACACCAAGTGTAACCACTCGGGGGCTTATCTAACCTCATTCATACGACAATGTCATCGGACTGTTATAGTGGTGCTTACCAAACCATTCACTCGACGGTACTGCTGCAGGAGGCTCTTTTTGTCAAACAGGATAGAGATATGAGTAAGGAAAAAGACTGGTTGAGCACTAGAGTCATTTGTTAATTTATCTGATCTGGGCACCAGTCCATCATCATAGGTAAACAGTAACAAAACAGACGATAAATAACGACCCAAACGACTTCATTGCAGCTTTGAAAGCGATTTTGGCGAGAATGGAAAAGAGCAATCACACAAACACTCCGGCCGACAACGTGTTTCCTCCCCTCTGTTGGCTCACCAACCGACTCAATGCTTCTCAGCGAATTTATAACCGGTCTCTTTTTATTAAACTTTCCCGACTATTTAGATTCTAAAACATTCCAGTTAAATGATTTATTAATTTATTGTGGTTGAGTTCTCTTGAGTTTGCAGTCATGATGGAGATCGAAAACAAAAGAAAAAGTAACTTTGAAATGAAACTTAAAGGAAAATTTCTGTAAGATAACGCATTTTTAACGAGTAGTTTGTGGAAAAGATTCAAAAATTAGGAATGTTAAATAGTCGAAAAAGATAGGCTGCTAATTATAAAGCGAGGACACATGGTCTTAATTTCTTCGAACAACTTTCTGCTAGAATAAACACTCAAAAACAATCGAGGAGGTGTGCATTCCCCGGTTCGATCAGGCGCACACTCAATGAACAGTATATCTGTGGCGATCTTTACTTCGTCAAAACATGCCTATAGTTTGAGAGTATGTGAATTACTAAGTTTTTAGAAAGGCAGATATTATAAACCCCTACAAAACATATTTATAGACCTTATATGGTCGGAGTTGTTAAGAAAGTTCTTCTTTTTCTATATTTTGCAAAAATAATTGCAAAACGTTAAAATTAGTATTTTGAAAGGATAACAAACAATAATAAGCACGTTGTTTTTTTTATTTAAAAACAGTCGCTTGCCTCCTACAGCGCTGAAATTTGTTAACACAGAAAGCTCTCTGTAAAAATTAGCCAAAATTATACTGAAATATAGTGGGAAATTCAAATTTAAGGGGTATCTTTCCGTGCTTACTGCTCTTCAATCCTCCAAATATTAAGTTTTAAGGATAGGATAAATATATGGCATAAAAGGCAGTACGGTGAGGGATATTTTTCGTAGTGGACCCTAGAACTATTGACCAATAAAAAGAGAGGAAATCAAGTAACCCAGCCTACTAGTGGGAATCATCAGCCAACATTTTTTCCTCTGATAATAATAAAAGCAATTTTTTTCACTGTTTCGCTAGCAAAAACTCTATCAGGAATTTGTGCAGAAACTACGGTTCCCTTAATCCATTCTTTGTGCGCCGCCGACAGATAACCAGCACATTCAGAGTAGGAAGCATTTCCATCAATAATCGCCCCGCAAACGCCCGCGCAATTACTGTCATGACAAGGACCAATAATTAAAACCGCGGATAGTGAATTTACTCGATATGGGTTGGCATGTGTGCGCTTTAAAGTGTTCGGACGTACGGCCTACCTCTGAGTCTCCATGCGTGATCGAAGGTGGCGTGGGAAAATACTGTACCAAGTCGAAGGGAGGCATAAAAACGATCGCTGGAAGGTCACCGCAAAGACTGCCTTCCACCGTAACACGGAGACTGATTTATGCACATTCTCTAAGTCACAAGCGGGTATACCTTCTCAGGCTGAAAAGTAACAGAAAAACAAGCGAATCCAAAATGTGTAGGAGAATTTGGTAAGCTTTCATCAGCACTCGTGACAAAGTTTATTTTTCAAAAGTGGGGCAATCCTCTTACAGGGTTTAGAAACCTTCATTCAGTGTATTTCATAAAAGAACTCCATTTTCTTGCTAGTAAAATTGGAATTACCGCTGTCCGGGAGCGACTGCAAAAGCACAAGTCTTCCTTGGCTTCAAAACCTCTTCAAACAGTCATAGTATAGATTGTTAAACGAGTTCCCACACATAAACCGATTTTAGAAAAGTCTTTCTTCTTGAAACCAACTAGCTGGACTTGTTAGTTGGCGAGCTCAAACGTAAAATTTGTAATTATTCCATGCTTTTTAGCACTCATTTACACCTAAAGGTCAGATATCTCGCAAGTTCAACCATATTTCTGTTAGCAATAATTATTATAAGTTAGAAAATTTGATGAAACACTGTTGACTACACTTGGATTGGACGGGTGATAAAGAGGAAATATCATGGTCCAGCCTAAAATTTTCCTACGATGTCGAAGTCCTTATTGAGATCTTTTTCGGTGCTGCCGGACTGGAGAACGTGTAGAGTAAATATCCTGGAAAATTATCGAAGTCCTATAGTGAAACGACACCTCACACTGAGTCTTCAAGCAAAGCTGAAGAAGTCACATACTAATACCAATAGAAGATAACCTGGGAAATCGAGTTTTTTTCACGACGTTTCACAATTTTTTTAAGGTTTGTAGAAATAGGTAACCAAGACTCAGGTGACTTTATTTTATGCACCTGTTCCACGGTTGTCCATTCAGTTATCCAGAGTCTGTCCGGTGACTTGATGGGTGGAAAGAATTCAACATGCCAAAAAACGGACTTTGTTTGCAGTCTTGACTTAAAACCTGCGCTCGTTTGGATTCGCGTTGGCAGAGCTGAGGACTTGGGGGTTTGCGAAATGTGCGCCGATATTTTAGTGGGGCAGTCGATGAGTCCAGTGTAGTGAATATTAATAAATACTAGATTTTATTGCTTTTCCTAATGGGTGAGGGATTCTTTTCCAATAATACACAGGATGAAAGATATCAAAAGTCTGTCAGATTGGAAATTGATTCTTTTTGTCGCTATTTCCTCACCAGGTGGTTTGACGCTTTTCAAACTCGACACCGGACAAGCGCATGGTGTTTTTGCGCATTTTTAGGTTATAGCAATAATCGAGTAGATGCTCATTGACAGATAAAGGCGAATTTTGTCAAAAAGCTCCCATTAAGGAAAGTAAGCGAGAAACATGTAACGGCAAGAAATACTAATTCCCTCAGTGCTGGTAGACTCTAAAGCGGAGAAGAATTTACAGCATCTAACAATAGGGAAGGAAACTACGTAGAGTCTGCGTGCCAAAAGGTCCGTTTTTTTTCGTTGGATGTCATAATCTCTCCCAGTGAAAGACAGAGTGTGACGTGAGAGACGAAAGCCTGCGGTTGGTTTCGGCGGACTAGTATGCAACTTTCCACTTATCTCGAGCAGAGTGTCACCTCATCTGTTCTATAGCAAACACGAAGACCTCCAGACTGCAGAATGTTTCCAGTTTGTTGGAAGATAATGCTGTAAGTCTCAGAAGAAACTTTTTAACAACTTCCTCTCCTCTCCAATTTGAATGCTGGCTTCCAGTGTCCTCAGAAGTAACACTAAAGGTTCACAACTAAATAAACAGTCTACCAGGTGGTTCTGTTATCAGATAACCACCGAATTTACTTTAAAATCATTCGTTAGCTTCTACCCTACATGTTAGAACTACTTAATGGAAATACGCGGCTCGATGGATGACGCAATAGCGAGATTCTATCGACGAGCCTCAATTCACACGATTGAGCTATTTGAGAGTGAGAGATAGAGGTACGCTTTATTTTTGGTGTATGATTCCAAAACTTTCAGCAAATATATCCTCCATTCACCCTGAATAAGACTGAGAACACAAGGCACATAACACCGAAAGATCACAAACGAATGGTCGAGACTGCAACTTGGGACATCAGGAAGAATCGTCATTAAGTGAGCCTCAAAATGCAGATTAAAGTGAAGTTTTTGCAAAACGGTGCCAGCGTCGTGCGCTGATGACCTCGTTATTATAGTTTGAATAAACAAAGAAGGTTCAAATTCGGTATATAATGGGCGAAATAGGCCAACCGACGTATATATAAGAAGATTCGCATGCGAATGGAGAGCAGAAAAAATCGTGGCTCAATTCCAAAAGCCCGCCAAATTGAGAAGTTTACTTTAAAGTAAAACGAGCGTTTCGACTGAAGTCCGGGTAGGGACAGTGTATGTGACCTCTCCAAGCAGAAGCAGGCACTAGGAGGGCCCCATTGTACAGCAGGTCTTACGCAAAGCTCCAGGGAATTTTGAGTTAGGGCTATGATTAAGGTTAGGTTCAAGGTTGGAAATCACATTAAGGTTAGAGTTAAGATAAGATTATATTTAGAGCTAAGAGTTAGGTTAGGCTTCGTGTTAAGGTTAGGACATTGTCATAAGTAACGTTCCTGAAATCTAGCTCAAGGCCACCTCTAGTATGGAGGGGAGGACGTCCCTAGTCCCCTGTCCTGGTGAGGGAAAGGAGTATAGACGATTCCGATTGAATTCCGTCTTGAAGTTGGAGGTAGGTTGCATTTTGTGGCAGACGTTGCTTTGACAAGTGACCTGTTAATCTATTGGCTGAAATCGCTTCTGCGGTAGTCTTTATCTTTGAAGGCGATCGATTCTAGAGCAAATCCCTAAAAACTGCCTTTTGACGAGCAAGGCGTCAACAGCTGCGCCGGGCTGAGTGGAGCGACTTCATGGCCATCTGTGTGGAACAGATACACCGAGTCAAATATGAGCAGTACGTTCAGCAAAGGAAATCAAAATATTGCTGCCGAAAAACATCGAAAAAGAACAAACACAGTACTATGTTTTCGTTCCAAAATGCGTTGGTGACTTTTCTAGTAACAGACAATCCTGTCGAATGTACCTGTTCCAAATTTATATCCGGAAGAAAATGTCTAATCATTGCAGGGTTTCACTGCACAACGATCTCACTTATAAATGGAGGAACGTTCGATTTCCATGTATGAAAACATCGGTACTTGCCTCCGAGGGGTGTAGGTGGAACTAGTTAGTGGGAGCATCACACAGGTAGCATCTGGTCGCTCCATTTGTCTTGTACAGATGGTGAATGCTCATATGACCACCTCTAACTGGTACCCAATTATCAAGTGTTTCTCCACATCCCGGGCAACCGTCACGACCGGCGGGCTAAACCAGGTGAGAGTCCCCGGTGCTGTGTGTGCCTCCACGCACGGTATGTCTGACTCCCGAACTCCCCACCTCCCCCCACTCACAATTTCCTACGGTGGGGGCGACAGCAACCCCGTAGGCGGCCCAGACTAACTCGGGTCGTTCTCCCACTAAAACAAATCCGTGACCCATAATGGAGTTCGGCAGCCGTCTGGGATGTCTGAGCAGCCCTATTTAGGGACAGCACTACTTGCCTCCTCGTGGAGGAAGGGGCTAGAAAAGGTCCTTAAACAAAGGCTGGGTCTCCAATGCGGCGAAGGATAAATTCTACGAGGAACCGCACGCCCTGCTGGCGACTGTACCGAAAGAGGACAAGTTAATTGTCCTTAGTGATCTCAACGCCCGCGTCGGGACGGACCACGCAGTCTGTCAGGGAGTACTGGGTCCCCAGGGTCTCGGTAGCTGTAACGATAAAGGCCTCCTTCTTCTGCAAACGTGTGCTGAACACCGTCTCCTGCTGACCAACACCTTTTTCTGCCTTCCGACGCGGGAGAAGGCCACGTGGATGCACCCTCAGTCGCGGTGCTGGCAGCTGCTGGTCTATGTTCTCGTCCGGAGGCAAGATCGACCGGACGTGCTGGTAACTTAGGCGATCCGCGATGCCGATGGTTGGACAGATCACCACCTCGTCATCTCCCAGCTGAAGTTCCGACTTCAACCCAGACGAAGGCCCCAACGTAAACGGCCGCCAGGTAACTTAAATACTCTTTTGTTAAAATTGCCTGCTCACTGTTTTGATTTTAAGCAACCAAATAACTCAGAACCTGGAGAACCTACATACTCCAGATAATAACGCCACCGTGGAAACACGTTGGTGCCAACTGCGAAACGTCATCCAGTCCGCCGCCCTCAAAGTCCTCGGACGCGCACGCCGTTAACACCAGGACTAGTTTGACGACAATGACGTCAACATCATCAGCTTACTGGCGAAGAATAATAGACTACACAAAGCCTGCATGAAACTTCGAACTGACGCCAACAAAGCAGCCTTCTTCAGATGCCACCGCAGGATGATTTGAAAGGCTGAGGAAATCCAGGGGTATGCAGACCGCAATGACATGAAAAACGTTTTTAAAGCAATCAAGGCTATCTATGGCCACTGCATCAAGGGGACCGCACCTCCGCTCAGATCTGACGGCACAACACTGCTGACAGAGATATCGCAGATACCGAGGCGCTGGGCCACGCACAGCAGAAGTGTCCTTAGTTGCTCATCAGCCATCTCCGATGCTGCCATTGACCGACTCCCTCAAGTGGACACGAACAATGACCTGGATCTGCCGCCTTCCCTACTAGAAACCATCCGGGCCGGGCAGCATATTTCCAGTAGTAAAACACCAGGATCCGACGCAATCCCACCGAAAGTCTACAAGCACAGTGGGCCCCGGCTGATGGCAGGACTCACAACACTCTTCTAGGAGATGTGGTGCCAAGGAAAAGTTCCTCAGGATTTCAAAGACGTGACCATAGTCCATCTCTACAAGCGAAGGGGAAACGGCAACTGTGATAAACACGGAGGCATATCGTTGCTCAACATCACCAGGAAGATCTTGGTCCGTATCTTTCTCAATCGTCTGAAAGGTTACCTAGAGCAGAACCTGCTCCCGGAAAAGCCAATGTGGCTTCCGCCGACACCGCGGAACAACCGATATGATCTTTGCCGCCCGCCAGCTACAAGAGAAGTGTCAGGAGATGCGAACTCACCTATACACTACATTCGTGGATCTGACGAAAGCATTTAACACGGTGAATTACGATGGACTGTGGAAAATTATGCGGAAATTCGGCTGCCCTGAGTTGTTCACGCACATGGTGCGTCAGCTTCCCGACGGGATGATGCCGCGCGTTAATGACAACGGGATGGTATCTGAAGCATTCGCAGTGACCAACGGAGTGAATCTGGGCTGTGTACTGGCCCCCACACTCTTCAATCCTTTGTTCTCTGCTTTGCTGATGGACGCCTACCGTGATGAGCAGCCTGGGATCCGCATCGCCTACAGAACGCATGGGCACCTTCTCAACAGTATGCAGGCCCCAATTCAGGTGTCTGCGACTACAGTCCATGACTTGCTATTCGCGGACGACTGCGCCCTTAACACAGTGACGGAGGAGGACATGCAAAGGAGCACGAACTTCTTTGCCGCAGGCTGTGCCAATTTTGAATTAACAATCAGTACAGCCAAAACGGTTGTCATGCAACAGCCGCCGCCCAGCGCGGAATACAGTGCTCCTCGAATCAATGTCAACGGTGCTCAACTCAAAAATGTGGAAAAATTTGCTAATCTAGGAAGCACGCTCTCACGCAACACGAGAATCGATGACGAGGTTGCCCAAGGGATCTTCCAGGTCATTCAGGCCTTCGACCGGCTGTGGAATCGCCACGGTATTCACCTGAACGCCAAATTGAAGAGTTACAAGGTCATCGTCTTAAAGACACTCCTTGATGGAGCGGAGAACTGGACCGTCTACTCGAGTCAAGCCAGGAAGCTGAATCACTTCCATCTCAGCTGCCTCCACAGAATACTGAAGCTGAGATGTCAAGACAGGATCCCAGACACGGTAGTCATGGCGTGAACCAGAATACCCAGCATCCACATTATGCTGAGGCAAGTGCAACTGCGATGGAGTGGCCATCTGGTGAGAATGGACGACGAGTGACTAATCAGATGACTTTTCTATGGAGATGTCGCTACGGGTGCTCGCCGACAGGGAGATGAAGAACTACGTTACAAGGACTTTTTGAAGAAATCTCTGAAGTAACTGCAAATCAACCCGGCGACCTGGGAGGGCCTCGCCACGGACAGACCAGCCTGAAGAAGATCCGTGAAGACTGCTGCAACAATATACAAAGTCAACCGGATCGGCACTGCTAAGGTTAAAAGGGTGGCTCGCGAGTTACAAGCACCGCGGATCAACACCGCCAATGCCCAAGCCCTCCCAACGTGCCCACGCTGTCAACGCACATTCCGCGCGCGAAACGGCTTGGTCGGACATCTTCGAACTCATTGCAACAGCAATCCCAGAACCCTAACGTCTGCCACACCTGCCTCAGTCCCCACGAAGACAACAACCCGAAACACTGATACCCACCTCATTGATGACCCGGCGTCGACGATCACCGGCACCATCCTCCCTCCTCTACCTCCTGCGCCGATCACGGAGACGAACACCACCTGCCCCACTCCGGCCACCTCTGAATACTTGCAACCTGCTACCTCTACTGCCACCACTCCTTGTACCCGTGATGGGGACTCGGTCCTGACCTGTCCACATTGCGATCACACATTCACCTCACACATAGGCCTGGCCAGTCACTTGCGCATCCATCACACAGAAACTGGCGAACCAGTGCCTGTAACAACAACACACAGCAGAGACCGCCGCCTCCAATGTCTTCCATGTCCTTGCGCCTGGAGCACCAACCTACACCCGCCGTACCCGACTCAACTGTCTGCACTGTCCACGTACATTCACGCACCGCATGGGCCTATTAGGTCACATACGTCTCCATGAAAACCTGCGGTAAAACACCGCCGGCTTTATCACAAAAATAAATTTTTCCTCATCAGCCTCTGCATCTCACATGGTCCCACGCACCACCACTCAAAGCATGCTTTCAGTCTGCATAGCTGATTGAGAGTAAGGTATGATCATTGGCTACGTCTCCATGTAGCGCCTCTGCAGCATGTGTGACCTGGGCTTGAGAATAGCAGGGTGCGATCAGCGCCGTGTCTTTGAAGTTTGCCAACTGGAAATTACACTCGGAACTCGCAGTTAGCCCAATGTGTGTTGTGTGAAGTGGCTGACTGGTGGTCTGGGCGTCAGGCTGCAATGGCTCCTTCTTAACGTGACCTCTGGCTATCTCACATATGTGAGATGTGCGCCGTTAAACCCCTGTTGTGTGAAATCCTGGTGCTTGTGTTTGGGGGCGGGGGTGGAGGCATGTCATATACGTATTACGATACATCAACTCCAACCAACTCCCGCATCAAACAACTGACTGGCTCGGACGGTGGTTTTATTGTGGGGGTGGGGGAGAGAGTGAAGCCGACGGCTCAGTGCGTAGGTGCAGGCTCATGCCGCACCCCGCTCTCCCACTCCGTGGGAGATGCTTCATCCACGCCTGACCCTGCCTCCGGTATTCTTGAATATGTCTCGATACCGGGCACAGGCGGGCAAGGGAAGAGAGTGTGTGGTAGAGACAGTGCAAATCTACTATCACTTAAAACTAATCCACGCGCAAGACACCGTCCGTGCACCACCCTTACGTTGATCTCGTCGTAATAAACAGTCAAACTATCGTGTGTTGTGCACCACAAATTTTGGTTACACAGCAGGCAAATCGAGATAAAGGTTTTTTAAAGAAGCAGTTTCATAACGAGGACGATAGTAACGTATGGTTTTTGACGAGTTTTACTTGTTATGTAAGTCAGTTGTAATGGAGGTGATGACAGGTAACCCATTTTCCAGGGAACGTACAATTTCTCTTTCTGCTCTGATATTCTTACGCTCTTTACATTGGAGGTTAGACGGCCGGAATTGCAGTGGACAATTAAACAGATAACTTAGTGAGACTATTAAGCGACATTTCCAGACATAGAAAACTGTTTTCTGCTGACAAAAGAAAAGTAAGTAACCTAAGGTTTGACTTGAAGATTGAAGCAAACGTAATCTGGGACATGTTCATAAACTAACAAAGAAAGATGAGTTTGAAAAATGCCTTCATTAAATTGCCGCCTTAAAAAGGCTATAAGACGGGACGTCCAAATTCGATCGAAAACATCCCATTACCCGACCGCGCAATACTGCCAAATGCATGTGCATCCGTATCACTTAATGCTTCTTGAAGATTTAAGGTAACCTGGTAGCCAAAGTGAAGCCCAGGCTGAGGAAAATTGGCACTGAAAAGTGTGAAACGTTAGTTGACTGCATAGTACCGACATCATTCGATGGTTCAATGAGCATTTGCAGTTTTTGCCTCGTTAGTGTAGTAGCTGGGGTGTAGAGGTACTAGTTAGGGGCAGCACCACACAGCTTGCATTTGGTCACTCCATTTGTCTCGTACAGGTGGTGAATGCTCCTGTGGCCGCCTCTAACTGGTACCCAACTCTCACCTGTGGCTCCTCGAAGTTGGCTTTTACCCAGCGGCCACACCCCGGGCAACCGTCACGACCGGCGGGCTAAGCCAGGTGAGGGTCTCCGGTGTTGTGTGTGCCTCCACACCCGGTATGTCTGACTCCCGAACTTCCCACCTCCCCCCTCTCAAAAAGTCCTACGGTGGGGGCGACAGCAACCCCGTAGGCGGCCCAGACAAACTCGGGTCGTTCTCCCACTAAAACAAATCCGTGGCCCATAGTGGAGTTCGGCAGCCGTCTGGGATGTCCGAGCAGCCCTATTTAGGGATAGCACTGCTTGCCTCCTCGCGGAGGAAGGGGCTAGAAAATGTGCCCTAAAAAAATGCTGGGTCTCACGTCTTCTGCAGCCGGCCGCGGCTCGCAGATCGCAAACTACGTGGTCGTAAAACTCAAACAAGCAACAATACCCCCCCGTCCTCATCCCCCTCGCCATACTCTCCAGGCTGCTCGGGTGATTCCACTCACACTAGCAGACTGGAATGTTCGTTCCCTTTTAGACAATCCTAGGAGCAACCGGCCGGAACGGAGGACGGCGGTAGTCGCTCGGGAACTGGCGCGCTACAAGGTGGACATTGCTGCTCTCAGTGAGACCCGATTCTCTGAGCAGGGTCAGCTGGAGGAGGTGGGGCCGGCTACACTTTCTTCTGGAGCGGCCGGCCAAAGGCAGAGCGACGCGACGCTGGTGTTGCCTTTGCCATACGTAACGACATCGTGGGACGTCTGCCCTGTCTGCCGCAGGGTATCAATGATCGCCTGATGAGCCTCCGCCTGCCTCTTCGGGAGACCAGTTCGCCACCATCATCAGCGCCTACGCTCCCCCAATGAAGAGCTCTGATGTGGCGAAGGACAAATTCTACGAGGACCTGCACGCCTTGCTGGCGACTGTGCCGAAAGAGGACAAGTTAATTGTCCTTGGTGACTTCAATGCCCGCGTCGGGACGGACCACGCTGCCTGTCAGGGAGTGCTGGGTCCCCACGGTCTCGGTAGCTGCAACGATAACGGCCTCCTTCTTCTGCGCACGTGTGCGGAACACCGTCTCCTGCTGTCCAACACCTTCTTCCGCCTTCCGACGCGGGAGAAGGCCACGTGGATGCACCCTCGGTCGCGGCGCTGGCATCTGCTGGACTATGTTCTCGTCCGGAGGCGAGATCGACAGGACGTGCTGGTAACCAAGGCGATCCGCGATGCCGATGGTTGGACAGATCACCGCCTCGTCATCTCCCAGATGAGGCTCCGACTGCAACCCCGACGAAGGCCCCAAGGTAAGAGGCTGCCATGTAAGTTAAATATTCTTTTATTAAATTTGCCTGCTCACTGTTTCGATTTCAGCAACCAAATAACCGAGAAACTGGAGGACCTGCATGCTCCAGATGATAACGCTACCATGGAGACACGATGGTGTCAACTGCGAAATGTCATCCAGTCCACCGCCCTCGATGTACTCGGACGCGCACACCGTCGACACCAGGACTGGTTTGACGACAATGACGCCGACATCAGCAACTTACTCGTGGAGAAGAATAGACTACACAAAGCCTACATGGACCTTCGGACTGACGCCAGCAAAGCAGCCTTTTTCAGATGCCGGCGCCTTGTACAACAACGGCTGCGGGAGATGCAGGATGCCTGGATGATCCGAAAGGCTGAGGAAATCCAGGGGTATTCGGACCGCAATGAAATGAAAAACTTTTTCAAAGCCATCAAGGCCATATACGGCCCGTTTATCAAGGGGTCCGCACCGCTGCTAAGCTCGGATGGCACAACACTGCTGACAGAGAAATTTCTAATTCTGAAGCGCTGGGCCGAGAACTTCAGAAATGTACTTAATTGCTCATCAGACATCTCCGATGCTGCCATTGACCGACTCTCTCAAGTGGACACGAACAATTACCTGGATCTGCCACCTTCCCTACCAGAAACCATCCGGGCCGTGCAGCAGATTTCCAGCGGTAAAGCACCGGGATCTGAAGCAATCCCACCGGAAGTCTACAAGCACGGTGGGCCCCGGCTGATGGCAGAACTCACAACACTCTTCCAGGAGATGTGGCGCCAAGAACAAGTTCCTCAGGACCATCGTCCATCTCTACAAACGGAAGGGGAACCGGCAACTCTGTGATAATCACAGAGGCAGCTCGTTGCTCAACATCGCCGGGAAGATCTTCGCCCGTATCCTTCTCAATCGTCTGAACGGTCACCTAGAGCAGGGCCTGCTCTCGGAAAGCCAATGTGGCTTCCGCCGACACCGCGGAACAACCGATATGATCTTTGCCGCCCGCCAGCTACAAGAGAAGTGTCAGGAGATGCGAACTCACCTATACACTACCTTCGTGGATCTGAAGAAAGCCTTTGACACGGTGAATCGTGACGGACTGTGGAAAGTCATGCAGAAATTTGGCTGTCCTGAGCGGTTCACGCACACGGTGCGTCAGCTTCATGACGGGATGACGGCGCGCGTCACTGACAACGGGACGGTATCCGAAGCATTCGCAGTGACCAACGGAGTGAAGCAGGGCTGCGTACTGGCCCCCACCCTCTTCAGTCTCATGTTCTCGGCTATGCTGATGGACGCCTACCGTGATGAGCAGCCTGGTATCCGCATCGCCTACAGAACTGACGGGCACCTTCTCAACAGTCGGCGTATGCAGGCTCCAACGCGCGTGTCTACAACTACAGTCCATGACTTGCTCTTCGCGGACGACTGCGCCCTTAACACCGTGACGGAGGAGGACATGCAAAGGAGTATGGACCTCTTCGCCGAAGGCTGCGCCGATTTCGGATTAACAATCAGTACAGCCAAAACGGTTGTCATGCACCAGCCGCTTCCCAGCGCGGAATACAATGCTCCTCGAATCAATGTCAACGGTGCTCAACTCAAAAACGTGGAAACCTTCGCTTATCTAGGAAGCACGATGTCGCGCAACACGAGAATCGATGACGAGGTTGCCCAACGGATCTCCAAAGCTAGTCAGGCCTTCGGCCGGCTGCAGGCCTCCGTGTGGAATCGCCACGGTATTCACCTGAACACCAACCTGAAGATGTACAAGGCCGACGTCTTGTCGACACTCCTTTACGGAGCGGAAACCTGGACCATCTACTCGAACCAATGCCAGGAAGCTGAATCACTTTCATCTCAGCTGCCTCCGCAGAATACTGAAGCTGAGATGGCAAGACAGGATCCCGGACACGGAAGTTCTGGAGCGGACCGGAATCCTCAGCATCCATGCCATGCTGAGGCAAGTGCAACTGCGATGGAGCGGCCACCTGGTAAGAATGGACGACGAGCGACTACCCAAACGACTTTTCTACGGAGATGTCGCTAGGGGTTCTCGCCGGCAGCGAGGTCAAAAACGACGCTACAAGGACACTTTGAAGAAATCGCTGAAGCAACTGCAAATCAACTCGGCGACCTGGGAGGACCTCGCCCAGGATAGACCGGCATGGAGAAGATCAGTGAAGACTGGTTCAGCAATCTATGAGGCCAACCGTATCGCCGCCGCCAAGGCCAAAAGAGCGGCACGAAAGTCACCAGCGCCCCGGACCAACACCGCCAATTCCCAGGCCCTGCTAACATGCCCTCGCTGTCAACGCATCTTCCGCGCGCGAATCGGCCTGGTTGGACATCTTCGGACGCAATGCACCAACAATCCGACCATTCCAATTTCTACGTCAAATTCTGCCAACCCTCCTTCTGACTCCCCCACCCTCACTCCTGGCATCAATTCCATTACTCCCACCGTCATAGACACCACATCCATCTCCTCAGCGCCTGTTACCCCATTACCGCAACCACTACCACCTTCGCCTTGACTACCTCCACCACCACCACCACCATCAGCGATGGGGAATCTCTCCTAAGCTGTACTCAATGCGACCGCACATTCACCTCACGCATCGGCCTGGTCGGCACTTGCGAATATATCGTACAGAAACCGGTGAGCCAGTGCCTGGAGCACCATCATACAGCAGAGATCGGCGCCTCCACTGCCCTCACTGTCCTCGCACATTCACTCCTCGCATGGGCCTGTTCGGTCACATGCGCATCCATGACAGCGGAATACACCACAATGCCGACAACACCGATACACCATGCACACCCTCCGCTCCTGCCATTCTTACCGCCACTGCCACCCCCACTACCATGAATGACATCCTCCCAGCCTCTACCGATTTCTCCTGCCCACACTGCGCCCGCAACTTCAACTCACGCATCGGCCTGGTCGGTCACCTGCGAATCCATCGCACAGAGGCTGGTGAACCAGTGCCTGGGGTTCCGACATACAGTCGACGCGGCCACCTTCACTGCCCTCACTGCTCCCGCACATTTACACACCGTATGGGCCTATTAGGACACATGCACCTCCATGACAACCTTCGGTAAACCACCGGAGGCTAAGCTACATCAGCGCACACTACCTACACCAATGCATCGACAACACCCTCACAATCACCATTTACCAGAGTATATCACGGTTTCCTATAAACCGTGGCTGGGAAGTCTGCCAATCTGACGCTTCCACCAGACAACGCCGTCAGCCCAGTGTATGTGCTGTGTTTGTCGAGTGGCTGACCAGTGAACTGGGAGTCAGACGGCGATGGCTGCTCCATAGCCCCTGGGTTTGTGAATCCTGATGTGTGCGTTATGGGGGATAGGTCGTGCTGTGGCGCGCGAAGACGGTTACGCCGATCCGTCAGCCAATGCGCCCACTCCCACATCAGGCAACTGACCGGCTCGGACAGTGTCAGCGGTCAAATGATGAGAGCTGAAAAAATCTTAGGCTTCCATTCCAGCAGTTAATTCTGGTTTAAAAATGTGTAAGTGGCTGCTTTTTAAGTCTCTCTCAGAAATTAATCGTTAACTTGGAGTAGATCAGTCTGCAAATCAGTCTGTTTGAACGCTTATTGGCATAGAATGAAATTTTATATTAATATTTGGGCCAACGTCTCCACGCAGTACCTGAGTATGGGTTCACCTGCAACCCCTAAATGTGGAAGTTCAGGCATAGCTAGGACTGAATCATGAAACCTTCGACCATTTGTGTTTGCAGACTTCCGTCCATCGGCCGAACTCCCTGCTGCTGACCACATACCACATTGAAATGAATGCCTAAATGAATGAGGATGATGAAATTGAAATTTGTTTACCGTGAGAACTGATTATGTCAGTGCCCCAATTTCATTTTCACGAAGGATCTGGTTGCCTAATTCGTTACGAATCAGACCAAAGACAATCCATCCGCAAAAGTGGTACTGAACAAATATAAGTAGACAAAGTATATCGTTATTTAGGTTTTGCGTTTGGGTAATAACTCGACGCTTCTACGCAGTTAATATTCGGTTAGTTTGGACCACAAAGACAGTAAAATTACATATAATTTTCAGCTTCAGATGTTAAATTTTCTACCATTGCGTAGGACGCAAGAGGTTTCAAAACGGTTCACAAACCTGATCTCCTGTGCGGTCGGTACTAAACATGTGCAGCTTGATATATTACGTAATAACAAAGCCACCGGTAGAAGCACTTCAACTGATTCAAAATAAAGCAGCACCCTGGGGCTTATGGACACTTAAATTCAGCTGTTCTATTTGAAATACTAACCTTAATAGCAAAAAGTTTTTTTCCACCGACGTCTAGTTTTTTCTCCCATTATTCCCCGATGGAAAAAATGTAACGCATAAAAACAGGATTTCAGGATTTAAATGCCACCTAGGACTTTAAAGGAGCTGCTCCTTTTTGCATTTAGTACCCAATGCCGAGTAAAATGTTATCTTTACCGTCAGATAGATGACGCAGCCATTGGATTACCCCTCGGACTCATATTAGAGAACTTCTCTATGGGGACCTGAATTAAAACAAACTTACTTGATCAAAGAGTATCAATATCCCTATACCCGTTATTTTGACTATATTCTCGTTACATCGAAGTATGAATCTAATCTAAATAACTACCAAAAATAGTAGAATCACACCCGCTGAGTGTTTTCATTTCTGGGCACCTTAAAACTCAAGGGTTGGTTGGAACAATTTAAGGTAAGGATGCCTTGTATGGCCACCTAAACAGGACACCGGAAAATTAAAGGCCCACAATACATGCGGCGTCGTGCTAAATTCCAAGAAAATTATGTTTGGGATTAAGGCGAGGGCCGGGGTTAAGTTTAGGGTAAGGTTCAAGATTGAGATTAAGGTCAGCATTTGGGTTCGGTTCATGATTAGGCTAAGGGCCAAGGTTATTAGCGAGTTAATTGAAGGGTATGGCTTAGGGTAGGGTAAGGGTGAAGATAAAAGTGAGTTAAATTTTATGTTAGCGTTCGTGTTAGCGTTAAGACACGGGTATATTTACCCTTCTTGAAATTTGTCGTAAGGCCACCTATCTTACGTGGGCGGTATGGTTCCTTTTCCTATGCCCCCTGTTTAGGCGCATAAAAGGCATCCAGAACAAATATGATTTGTACTCCGTAGGTGATCGTGTGCAAGGAAATGGCCAAATATTTACAGTGTTCCACTAGATCAGAAAGGAAACTTAATTCGCTGCTCTGTAAGTACTCTAGAGGATTAATTTGCTTTCGTAAGGAACGCTCTGTGATACTATAGCTTTTCCGGAAATTTTATTACAAGGTAAAAGGAAGAACATTGGCCAAAAAGCGAACAGGCAGACTACGGAAACTAATAAAATACTCCTGAAGCTACGGTCTCGCAAAAAAACGATTTACAAATTTCTAAAATATCTGCCTCTTTTTTCTGCTAGTCATCTCGTATTATATCAGTTAGCATACTTCTGCTCATCAAAGGATAACTAACTTGGTTCTGTGGAGCTGGTTAAATTAGTCCCTTGACAAGGCGTTTGTCCGAGGTACTTCCAGAATGTCATCTAAACTGACTCAATTAAGGCATAATAAAGTCTATCATCAGTGCAATTAGAATCCACTTGTTGCTCCGCAGCAAGCGAGCAGAGGTCAGTCAAGACTTTCGAGTTAGTTAGAAGATTCCCACGAAAGATTTCAAATTCTTACACTAGCGGATACTTGTAACAGCAGGAGAGGAGGCCAAACGACCAGACAAACTAATCGCGCACTCGCAGAAAAAATCACTCAGGTCCTTCAAGTGCCCTGGCCCAAACAGAACCCTACACCCTGCCCAACAGGCATCATTAATTTCAATCCACATCCTGCCGTGAAATACAAACCTATCACACTTATATCTTTCTCTATTACCTGACCTCAGGACTGGATCGTAATTCTTGCGCCGTTTTGGCATGCTCAGTGATCCTCAACTATCTCTGCAATCATTACTGCTACTGTTTTTTTTCCGCCGTCACCTGCCTACCATGGTTGATACTATTATAGGGTGTTGGTGATAAAAAATAAAGAAATAAGCTTGTTGATTTCGGGTTCTGTAATAAGTCCAATTTTAGCCGTCCTTACAGTTGACTTAAGTTAATGTCTTCTATTGTGCCTTTCATGAGCAAAACTGTAAACTGGGTGATTTTGAGAGTTAGAAGCATAAATAGCAAATGGAAAGGTCAATTAACAACCTAAAATTACTGCTCACAATTTGCAGCCAGCGCACGTCTTCAATTGAACAATCACAGAAGTAGTTAGTAATGGTCTGTTGAGAACACCTTACCCAAACCCAAATCCCGTTAAGCAGTGCTTCGATGTCCCTCTTCGTCCATTTGGATAGTCCTTACCACCAAATAGTCAACTGCAACTTGCGGCTGTCTCTTTTACATAATTTTTATTAAGGCAAGTATGGCTGCAATGCAATGGCTGCAATCAATATTTCTGCCGTTGTAAGCAACCACGCTTGCTCATAGGATCTCCTTGATTTCCAACTCTACCCAAATTCCTTGAAAAATTTCCTGGTAAATCAATGTTACGCAATTTCTTCGGAAAATACTGAGTTTGAGAATTAAACACCTCGCAAAGCCAGTGGTGTGCGTCTGTTTGGAGGTTTGCAAGGTCCGAAGGTGATTCGACCATGTCGCTAGGTAACGTGATTATGTATGCAAAAGCAGACCCAAGCATGACTCTGTCTCGGATAGTATGTTGTCTTAATCGCCTGAATGGTGCAGCCGGTGGAAATGCACATTGGACAACCATCAGCTCTCAGCAAGCAGGAATCCTAGGTGAATTACGATGTCATAAATCATTCCATTACCTAATACAGAGGAGAGTGAAGTAATCCTTGTGAAAGCCTACGAACGATTACAGGAAATTATCTGAAGAACGTAGGTTTCGAATTCAAGTCTTTATTTATTTCATTCATAGTTGGGTTAATCCTGCACTTTTAGACATGATTTCACTTATTCGCAAGTCGAAAACCGCTTGTCCATAAAAAATCTAATGACTAACTGGAAATATCCCTTAACGCCTCCAAACTGCTCGAATACCTGATGACCAGAGGGTTTTGTATTGCAAATTGACCGGTTAGGTGCGAATTTTTAAATGAATAGTGTTAATATAACTTCCATAAATTAAAAGGTTTCCGACCGAGGATATTTATTTAAAATTCATATATTAAAAAGGAATACCCATCTGAAAATTTTCAAGCAACAAAAATTTTTATTGCGTGACAGCAAACTACCTACGCCTTCAAAGTTTTCCCTTTTGAATTTGCAGCAGATTGCATATTTTTGCGAACTGTTCGACAGCAAATACTACTAACGCCCCCATCCAGGAAGTAGCGGCAATGCGTATCGCTTTCCTAAACGTTAAAATAGGCAAAACTCGTTCAGGCTTGTGGCTTCTTCAGTCATTTACGCCAAATTGCATAGTTTCAAGTTATTTATAAAATAATAAAAGTAGGAATATAAAAGTCTTGACGTGAGGGAATAAGTTTATAAACGGCTGCCTGCACTGGCAAAACAGCTGTCTATAACCAAAGCTTTCTGATGACGTTAATTTAGATTTGTCATAGTTGAAACAAGTTAAACTTCTTGATTATAGGCGATTGTTTCTGACCTCCCGAAAGTATCATTTCTTTTCAACTGCGCTCGCAAACATAACATATATTCTCTTGATGACAGGCTTTTCCATGAGTAAATCGTGTCCTTTTATTTGTTGCGGCATGTTGTGTGTTTAGCAATCAACCTTTCTACTTGTCTTATATTGCTGTAGACTGTTGAAGATCTGTGACTCTTCATTAGGGTCCCGCCTCTGTGGAATAAGCGACTGAACCATGCTCTTCAATGTTGTACTGGAAAGGCATCCAGAGGTTGGTCTTGGACTGGCCATCAAAGGTGGCAATCCAGGGGAATGGGAAGGCTGTGGAGCCCATATTGTTGACATCCTTCCAGGAGGACCAGCATTTGGAAAGCTACGGCAAGTTACCGAGATTGCACTCACTGCAGCTCACCGGAACTAAACAGCAGAAAGCTCTTTAGTAAACTACTTGCCCAAGAAACTGCCACGCGTCCTAGCGTGATTGAAATAATTTTTCCCAGAATAATCTACACTACATAGCTCACTTAAGTAATCCTCTCTAATCAAAACAAATTTCAAAAGTTTGGTTAACATTGCATGAGATAGGCCAGAACGTGCACATATCATAAATGACTATTCCACGTTTTACTATTTCCCTTAAAGCTGTTTGTCCATCCTGAACACATAACTTTCGAAACCTTTATTGCCATACACATAGCAAAACTTAACTCGTTTTATGTCAACTTTCGAACGCTTTTCCATGAGGTGGACTTCAGGATGAAGATTTATTTTCAAAGCTCCCCGAATGTGTTTCCAACGTGTTACTGATGACATCCTTAACGTCAACAAAAACTCTCTTTTAATTGTTAATTATTCTGTTATTATTATATCTAATCTAATTAGAAGGGTGTTGTTGTTAACGAACTGCTTTAACCTTACCTCCAAAGATGGTTGCGGCTTTACCAGGCAAACCCGAGATTATTAAAACCTCTTTGTTCTTTTTTCGTTTTCGATAATCACCTGGGAGCCATTTCCTAAGTATCTCCATCCTTTGTCTGATCCTCAACCAGTACGCCTTTGATGTGCATAATGACTCCCACAAACTTATTTCCAATTATCTTAATATATCGCTCATTGACACGACTGCTATATACTCACTTGAGGTGACACTGTTTATTGACGCCATTAGGTTTACCAACTTGATCTCCAGTCATACCGTCCGCCTCATATTAAGGGGTTTGAACGACCATGAAGGCGTTTGATGCCCCAAACACTACATTAACTGAAAGGGGTATATTTTAAGGTATGTGGCAGGACACATTAATGCTAATAGATAATTAGTAATTAAACATCCCTGGAATAGGATCTCTCCCAGTCATATAGCTGGCCTTGTGCTAAATTCTCGGGAGAATAGGATAAGGTTTAAGGCTAAAGTTTTTTAAGGCCGTCTGTTAGGGATTAGAATCAGGGAATAGATATCTATCCTTAAATTTGGCGTAGGCTCACCTGTAATCCTTGTTGGGATTCCTATCTCCGGGTTTTACCAATTTCTTTATGCTTTCATGATACGCACAAACCGAGAGAACATTAGTGATTATCTTTTAAAACGCACATTTTTGCATTCACATCTCTATTTTTGCTTGCTTTTCTCAATCTCAGCTCCTCGCTATAGTTGACTATTTGGCCCCCAGGTGGTATTCTGCAGTCATTCAAATTTTTACTTGAATTTCATGGCGTACAGGCATTTAAAATAACTACTGGATCTTTCCCCTACCAATCCATTAGACCAGGTGACGTTGTCATAGCAATAAACGGTATCTCCCTTGAACAGAAGACTTACTCGGAAATACTGGCAACATTAAGGGAGGTCGATAACTTTGCAACACTCCTTGTCTATCGACGGGATGAAGAACCAGAGACGGGTACTTCTTCTCAATCGCTTTTCCTGCCAGAAACTCCGGTGGATATGAAAAGGTTGGTTTGTTTAAAAGATTGCATTGGTCACATGTTTATGCAAAGGCCCGAGGCAGTTCTTTCCGAAAAGCTTAATTATATTTCATAGCCTGCGAAATCTATAAACATGCGCTTTGCTAGCAGGAATTGCAATAGCAATTTAGCACCAGCTTGCTCACGGTGACATTCGAATATCAGAAACATACTTCCAAATGAGAAGATCCGGTCAAGTCTTTGGAAATAATTGTACACATGAAGCGCACGGCAGCCGCAGGTTTTGGAGCACGGAATAAAAATGCACCAGTGTATGTGTGAGTGAGTCTTGCTCAAGTAACACAAATAGTGAAGTCATATGCGCTTTTTTCGGTTTTGATGAACGCCAGCTCAATCATATGTCCTAGAAAAGCGCGAAGCGATGTGTTTTAGGTACTTCTTTATAGGAAATTACGCATCTTGCAAACTCTGGACTTTAAAAACGGCCTACTTTTTCTCGTTGGAAACATCATCCAGCTCTTCTCTCATCACGCAAACGTGCCTGCATATGAACCTCCAATGCTTGGTTTTCACACGCTGTGGAGGTGAACCGTTGCAGTCCGTTTTCACGTAGCATGCCAGATGCCGTATACATACCTAAGAATTGATAAACCATTTAAAACAGTCAATAGTTGAGCAAAAGGTCGCATAACTTTTTGACTTGCATTCGTTTGTGAACACTCACCGATCGCTAACAGAACTCACTCGTTCTGCTCTGCCTTCAGGCTCACTCTCAAAGCCACGTCAGTAGCTGCATAGTAGCTAGTAGTAGAACTGACAGATTAATATTGCCGGCAAAGACAGTGGAGACTGGAATGGCCATTTCTGGCTTATTAGCCGTCGTCAGCCAGTCATACCCAATCCCAAGTGTGGAACACCTAGGATTCGAACCCGCGGCTCTAATGCTCTGAATCGGTAAGACAACGAGCCCGTGGCTCAAGGGTAAGAGTGTTGGACTTTTGATCAAGGGGTCGCTGGTTTGATCCTCGGGTGGTGCACTACCTGGGTTTGGGAATGACTGGCTGACGACTGCTTATCAGTCAGAAATGGTCATTCCAATCTCCCTTGTCTTTTCCGGCAATATTCATCTCCCTGTTCTACTACTAGCCGCTGTGCGGCTGCTGGTGGGAATCGAGAGTGAGCCTCAAGGCAGAGCAGAACGAGTGAGTTCTGTTAGCGATCGGTGAGCGTTCATCAAAGGATTCAAGTCAATATTTTCGATTTAAACTGGCAAGACAGCGCACCCGTGGCTCAATGATTAGAGCATTGGAATTCTGATCAATGAGTCGCTGGTTCGACCCTCCTGTGGGGCACCACCTGGGTTTAGGTATGACTGGCTAACGATGGCGTATAAGCCATTAATGACCATTCAAGTTTCCTTTGTGTTTTCCGGCATTATTAATCTTTTTGACTTGAATAACGTTTGCCCCCTCAACTATTTTGTTGAAATCGCTTTCAGTTGTCCCGTGCGTACAGTAGATTGGTTACCCCATGACATGTTAACAGAAATTCTGAAACGTATTTTCGATTAGAAAAGAGTATCTTAGTATGTATGGTTGTAATATCAATTAGTACTGAGGATAATCCTAAGATATTCTGGTCATTTCAGGATGTTGCTTTTGGTCAAACTTATTTCGGGCCATCTTCAAAAACTACTTTCGGTAAAGGATCAATACATATGGAGTATGCAGTTTATTTTCACTTATTCTCAACGTCCCTATAAATTTAAATGAACTTCATAGGAAACATGCATAACTGTATTCTTTCCTGCAGTCACTTGGTCGTAAAGTACGTATTTTTTTAATTCTGTTCTTGAAGAAAGGGTATATTTTGATTTTACAAAGCTTCTTGTTATGAACTTTTTAAGACTGGGAAATCTCCGCTTATAAACCATCGTATCTTTGCATTTAGTTATTTTGCTTGTGAAGTATGCTATATTGTCCACATTCACTGCAAAATTTCATTAGCCCTATGTTACGTCTTTTAACCAACGTATATAAATGCACGATTTTCTTTACTTGGCGAAAATAAAGCTTGTATTTTAGGAAATATGAATGCAGGCTGGGTTTAACAAATATTCTGGAATTGTGAAAGTTTTCTAAAACTGAAAGAGACTCATTTTTCAAGTATGAATGTTAAAAATGACGTAATTGTCTACGAAATGAGTGCCAGAAACCATATATTTATGCATTTTTTCTGTAAAATAAATTTTATTTATAAGGAGGATAAAAATCAATACAGAAACTGTATACTAAATATTTATTCGTTCTCACAGAGTTTAGATTTTGAAGCAGCCCGGCGGGGAATTTGTTCAAAAGCTGTACGATAATTAATAGTACAACCCCAGTAAATTAAAGTTTTAATGTTTTGGGCTTAACCGGATTTGGTGGCTCTACCGAAGACATAATCAAGGAAGACCGAGTTTTATATTGAAGACCGCCTTAGAGTGCTTTAGTGAAGGCTATTTGTTATCTGAATTCTACGGGTGTATGAATGTGTTAGGGATGGGGAAATTGATGCGTCTCTTAACTGAATTTTAAATTTGACCAGCTCACCTGTTCGAGGGCAAACGAGCTTCATACTGCTCTACAGGGTCACTAAAAACTACAAAATGAATTATTGCAGGGCCCATTCCAGTCTTCTTGACGATTTTCCATGGGATCCTGAGTTACCAAGATGGGACAAGTCAACAGTTCTACACACGTCATCAACAATAATTTACTTTAGAAACATGCCAAACTTGTTTGTTACCTACTCTTCATAGTTCTTTATGGTTTTTCTCCCCCCTGATTCCTTATTCAGGGACTGCCGAGATCCGCCGATGCACTTGAATGCATTCTCTCCTCGACGAACTACAAGCATGCCGGGTTTTAGTGACGTTGATGACCCAAACAGTTGGGCTGCACGCAGAACGCATGCCTCTTTTCCCGTCTTGCCGTGTGAGGGCACGCACGATGCCTTCGGCTCCTTCTATTGTAACGCTGGCAGTGCTGCTTCTGAGACCTCAGAACAACGGCGAAGGCGGGCCAACTTGCTGAAAGTGAATTTGGCTAAGAAGCGAGCTAGTGAAGGTTCCTGCCACCGCAAATTATTCACTATCTCCCTGAAAGTGAAGGAATAATTAGAATCCCTTTTAATCAACAATTTTAAAGCGTAACGGTTCAGATACGAATTAACTCACCCTATTCTGGTGGTAGATATCCCCTCTCTCTCTCTTACACGCATGTTCTAAGACTGTCGAGTAGATCTTTGGAGCATATACCAGTAATTATGCTCTGTTTGCTCACTCGTACTGCATGCGCAATTTCGACCGCGAGGCACTTTGTAAAATAGGCTGATAAAAATTGCCGGCAAAGACAAGGGAGACTGGAATGGCCATTTCTGGCTTATTAGCCGTCATCAGCCAGCCATACCCAACCCCAAGTAGTGCACCACGCGAGGATCGAACCTGCGACTCATTGATCAGAAGTTCAATGCTCTAACCATTGAGCCACAAGCGCGCTGTCTTGCTGGTTTAGATCAGGAATGTTGACTTGCATTCTTTGATGAACACTCACCGATCGCTAACGGAACACACTTGTTCCGTTCTGCCTATGAGGCTCACACTCGAGTCCCACCAGCAGCCGCACAGCGGCTAGTAGTAGTAAAGGCAGACTAAAATTGCCAACACCTCTGGTCGTGCACTACCTGGGTTTTGGTATGAAAGGCTGACGACGGATAATAAGCCAGAAATAGCCAGTCCAGTCTCCTCTGTCTTTGCCGGCACTAGACATCTGCCTATTCTACTACTAGCTGCCGTGCGGCTGCTGGTGGGGCTTAAGAGTGAGCCAGAATGCAGAGCAGAACGAGTGATTTCCAATAGTGAATGGCAAACGTTCATCAAAGAATACAAAACTTTATAAACTATTATAAATAATCAGCTCTTATGTCTACTGTGATAGATAGAATAACAAAAGAAGTTATATAAATTAAAAACGAATAGTCACTTGGGAGTGGCATTAACCAATCCGGCTTGATGCCTCAATTATATAAAATTATTATCCATACTGACAACTCAGCTACTAGCTAAAAGCGCAGCTAGTTTTTTTTGTGCCTCTGCATTCCACAGCTGCGAGGGGTTCGGCACATCAGCGATTCCCCCAGCGCTCCCTGGTAGATGGTGCAGTTTTGAAATTTCAGCTTTCTTATCAAATTTTTGTTTGTGCCCATAGACCTTTCAATATACTAATCAGTTACAAAGTACAAATTAATTTCTTTTGAAATTAAAAAAGCTTAACTACGTCTGCGTATCCTGTCTGGTCAGGTTTGGAGACGACTTCTTTTGGAATTTCAGGATATCTGCTTATAAAAGACAAGGCATGAGACTGTCACTTAACTGGTAGAAGATCAAACCCAAGGCTAATTAGACGCCGATTTCGGCAAGTAGACTTATATTTCTGTCGTTTTGGTAAAATCGAAACCTGAAATAATCTTTTTTCAGCCTTCCTTGTTTATTTGCAAACTGCCTCTAGTAGGGCAACAAGAGTAAACGGGTGAATTCAAGGCTTAGCAGTTAATATTTTTTAAAACTTACAGCCCTGGGTGTAGAACTCTCCGGTCAACTCATTATCACCTCAATTGCATCGGGTGGTAAGGCGGAACGATCGGGCCTTCGCGTAGGAGACCGCGTGGTCAATTTGAATGGAATCGACGCTGCCCACCTCAGTCTCATTGACGCAGCCTACATTCTGCGCAGGCAACAATCTGACGTGACCTTAATGCGCGTGGAACACGAGGATGGGGAAGAGACGTTGGCTAGGTTGTATAACACGGAGTCCCCAACACGGGTGTACGAAAATTTACGAGAACCTGCGCCACCCCTATATCACCATCAGCACCAACACCACACTTGCTGTTGCCACACACACCTAGCCCAAGGCCGTCAGTCTGTCGAATGCGGTGAGTCCTAACTGTCCTGCAAATTACTCATTCCCACCCTCACTATCCATCTTAACTCACTGTCTCCTCTTGCCTCTTAGTGCACACACCTATGCCTGTAGGGCACCCGAGGGAGCGTCCACCAGCCAGCCACACTTGCATCATATCTCCCTGTGTGGAGGAGTCAGAATTTGAGGAAAGAGGGATCATTGGCCGATGTCCCAAACTGAGCGCTGCAGATGCGGTTCACTGTACCCAGTGTCACAGCGGGCAAACTAGAGTCGTTACATGGATCGGAGACCGCGCAGACCCCATCGACTCCTTTGCCAGCCAACCGGGTAGGTTTGCACGACTGACTGACGAAGTGGACAGTAGTACTCCTGTCGGACCCTTTTTGGCACACGGTCGTACTCCTGACGGCACAATACCGATGACCGCAGGATCAACTACAGCAGCAACAGTAGCGATGACTGACTCAATGGCGGAGGGAAAGCACCGTGTCGTAAACGTTACCCGACACCCTCTTCTTGGAACTGGGATTAGATTGATTGGTGGCAATGCGGTGGGTCTCTTTATCTCCGATGTGAATCCACAATCATCAGCTGCGGCCGCTGGCATCGTGCCCGGAGACGAAATTCTAGCAGTGAGTTCTGTAAAACGAGTATGTATGATTATATCAGGGTTCTCTAAAGTGTATGGCCTTCTCCTGGAAACTGAATATATGCCTGCCTAAAAACTGCACTCCGTAGGATCGCATTGAAAACATTACTGCTTTGACTTATGTCGAAATATGTAAAACTTAGATCGCAGTGACGACATAAGCGAAAAGATGAGTTCCAGGAAGTAGATGAGAGTAAGAAAACTCCTTTGTTGCAAGAAGAAGAAGAAGAAGAAGAAGAATTACTTCATTTGTCTAAAGTTTCGGATTCCCTCTCGCGGAGCACTGAACTATTCGGTCAGTTGACAACCTTTGATTTTGCTAATATTTTGCGATTTAATTACGAGGATGAAATTAGGCTTTGGGAATGAATGGAAGGAGTACATGAAGGAATAAAATTTGTCATACTGCCTTCTTCTGCCTCCACAAATGACATTGCTGTGCCAATCTGCCTGGAGAAGAGATTAAATGTCGTGCCTAACAGGGTTTAAAGCCTCTGCCACATGCGTGTGGCATGTTGAATGACCTCATTTCGTTTTAACGTAGCAACAGAGCCTTTTTTGCGTCAAATTACATGACATCTGTTTGAGTCTGATATACCTTGGCAGTCCGTTCGGTAGGCCCAGATAGGCACATCTGCAGACAGTTCGGCCGTCGCGAACGCCGATGTTCACCGTATGCCTCAAAGTGTGGTGGGTGCAGGATGGTGACGCAAACATGAAGTAAGTTAAAGTTTTAGCAAGTTTGCACAGCATCTACCACACTCTCTACTACCTTACCCACTTGGCCGGATGGCGAGACAAATTTGGGAAGACCCCAAGAGCGCTGACTAACAAAATTAAGCAGTCCATCTACATGTGACACACATGATCTGGCCCCCGCGTAAGGTACCAGTTTTCCACGAAAAAGGAGGCGGCTCGGATCCCATAAAAAGGGGAAGTTCCATAGGGACCATACTCACAAGAAGCTACTGGACCTGATTCTCCTTCTTGAAGAGACCACGCTATCCAATCAGTGAACAGCCGTCTAAATCACGCCCTTTTCGATTGTCTTGCTAATGCTAAGAGCATGAGATCGTTTATAGTGGTGATCGCTCTGAAGGGCCGTGTGGCAGGAGGCCACAGAGTTGACCTCACTCCTCTATGAGGCCTGTCAATAACCTGGCGCTATGATTTGGCGCAGCGCTGGCGGTCGGGAAGCCTGCACCGAGGCATACCCTCACACCATTTCCACGTGCGGCAGTAGCTATGAGGCCCACTGGCTCTTCGGAGCCTGATTCACGCCTGCCATTAGCCAATCTGACCCCGTTCTGGTCCGGCGCACCTACTGTGTGGCCCCTTGTGAGGGCAAACAAGCACGCCGGTTCAGTCGTTGATTCCGTAGATGTCTGCTGAGTGCCCTACAGCAGGTGGCGCAAGGGCTGGTGGCTTGCGCGTGAATTAATTTTTAATGATGGCAGGCTTTCGCCGCATCTACCGCACTCTCTCCCTCTCTCCCACCGTGCATCGGTGTCAAGACATGGTCGAGAAAACCAGAGACAGGAGTGTGCGCGGGTAGCTGGCGTAACGGGAAATTGCACCTAGGTGGGCCATAACACCCCATGTGCAGCATTCGTAATGGGTGTGCATCCCCAAGCACGCCCGCTAGCACCCGTGCTGGTCCAGTGCATCCGCCACGTGGCCCGTCTGGGTGACAAGCAAACACACACACACACATATATGGGCTGCACTCTCATTGGTTGGACCTCTGAGTTCCGCGATTTTCACCAATTTGTATCTTATTGGTTCCTTATGCTTCCTTTGTCAAGATCAATGACGAAAAAGTCAATGATATGACGAAAGCAGACGCTGCTCTACGCATCCTTGGGACGCCTGTCGCTCTGAAACTTGAACTTAAACGAAATACCACGAAGTATTTCAATTTTCTGGATGAACTTCTTGGACCCGGTGACGACTTCTATGTGAGAGCAGCTTTCTCGTTGTCACCACTGACTGACCTCGCTAGTTATGGTGCTGATGAACAGGCACCAGCTCTTCCTATCACCTGTGGCGACATCTTTCACGTCACGGACAGCCTCTACAACGGATCATTTTCCTCTTGGTTGGTAAGTCATTCCACCAATGTGGTGCTTTTCAACTTACAGGCACCTACCTACCACCTTATGCCTCTTTTATGCAAAACGATGTGGCCTGAAACTGTGAAAAGTGCAACAACATCGCTCAGAAGTGAGTTTGTCTCCTGCAAGTAGTTTTATTGTGGGTTTCTCACTTCACATAGTACTGATTTTCCTTGTGTCTGAAATGACTGTCTCCAAACAATTAAGTTGATAGTCTGTATAGGTAGGATATGAATTATGTACCCCTTATTACAGATGGTCTTGCAGGGGTAGGGGATCACTGTTAGAGAAGGTTTAAAGTTTAATGTTAGGATTAGAGTCACCACACAGAAATGTGTACCTCTGCTACTTACCATAAGCCCGCTTTTAATACAGGGGACAGTATCCAGTCGTATTTCCAAACCCAGCATTGACCAACATGAACTAAGCTTTTATCTACTTTGTAGGGTAACGTTAGTTTTGCCTTTTATTTGCAAATTGCTCCATGAAAAGGGTCTGTGGAGAGTGAGACAATCTACTTGTTAAAAATGACCCCAATAAAGACGTAAAAATAGTCGTTTCGGGTTTATATCTCCAGTCTGCCCGACCTGGTCGGCCTAGGCCTAACTAACGGCAATAACTGTGCCAAAAACAGCGATTACGCTTTCCCAGTTTTCTCTGACAACTTTTTCCGGTAGATGCTGTTCTCTGTGACCAGGAGTTTTTGGACTAAACAGGCCACAGAATTTTGTGTTGGCTAGGGAGGACTTATCAACAACCACGCGCCTCGTTGAATTAAGGTGCCTGCATCTCATTTTTCTTCCCCTGATTTTCAAAGTGTGTGTTGCAGAATCCACAAATACCACACAGGGCTTTTTCTAGTTGGCCACATGGAGACAATCCTTTTCATTTGTATTGGTATTTTAGTGCTGAACGAGTTTATAACCTACTAACTGGTTCTAACAATCACAGAAAACTGGCAGGAGAATGACTAGCGCAATAAATGAAGTTAACAGCCCGAGAAGAAAAGGTCAATATGTTTTAATAGCCAAAGTTTTTTTTAAAAAAACAGTTGGTCTACTTCATATATTTTTCTTTGAATAGGGTGCTCTTATGTTACGAGGTGGGACTTGTACTTTTAAAGAAAACTGTTCTATTTATACTTTTGTTTTTTATATTTATACTTATATATTTATACTTATATATACTTATATACTTATACTTATACTTATATATTATATACTTTATATATATATATATATATATATATATATATATATATATATATATATATATACTATATATTATATACTTATATATTTATACTTATAGATACTTATATACTTATACTTATACGTATACTTATACTTTTACTTATATATTTATACTTTTGTTTTTTTTGCGTTACAGGCACAACGGGTCAGCCCAAACACTTCAAGGCTGGGCAGAATACCAAGCAGTGAGAAGGCCTTAAAACTTCTTCGGGATCCACTTCAGAGTTCATCCATGGCCACAATAGACTTGAATAGAGACCTTAGAAGCAAGCAGAGTTTAGTGGATGTCAGTCGGAATGCACAGTTATCACAGGTGATGCCGTGTCAAAATGACATAGTGGTTTATTTAATTTGAAATAACTTTTATGGGCTTTGACAGATTTGAATAATTCATTTGACTCGATTGTGAAAAACGCAGTGGTCTCGGTAGGATTTGAATCCATGCCAACAAGGGGAAGGCTTCGGAACAGCCAACACTCTAAGCACTTGAGCTACGTTGGAGCCTCACTATGCATGTTGAACCTTCAAAGTTATTTCCTGGGGATTAGTTTTTGTCTCTGCATCTTCTTAACTTTTTTAACTGCCTTCATATGATTATTCTTGTTGATTCCATCTGCCTGTAACAGCCCTACTTTTTGGGGATTGCTGACTAAACTTCATTTTATAAGTTATTGTTGTTGGCACATTTCGAATCAAGGTACAAAAATTAGAGGTTAATTTGACCTATTTTAGGCAAACATAAACGCAAATCCAAAAGATTGATGAATTATCCAATTTGGAAACAAGAACTGCGCCCAACATGTGAGAATATCATTGCATTATGGCAGTCCAAAATGGCCTTTTGTGGCTGTCTGCTACATTCTGCTTTTTCATTCACGAAAAGGCAGCAATTTATGACTCTCACATTTTAAATATTTCATTCTTGATACTACAAATACTACACCTGCTACTTCTAGTACTACTACTACCACTACTAATACTACTACTACTACTACTACTACTACTACTACTACTACTACTACTACTACTACTACTTCTACTACTACTACTACTACTACTTCTTCTTCTACTACTACTACTACTACTTCTACTACTACTACTACTACTACTACTACTACTACTTCTTCTTCTTCTTCTACTACTACTACTACTTCTACTACTACGTCTGATTTAACACTGCTCACTCATGTCAGTTATGCTGTTGTTGCATCATTTGCCATACAGGAGCACAAGTATTAGCTAAAAGACCCCAGACAGTGGTTCGTTGGTTTTCAAGAACTGCATTACACAGCTATGAGGTGTTCTGTTCATCAGTGTACTTTCCAGCCTTCCCTGTATGCTTCCTGTTATATATTCCCATTTTTAAATTTCAAATTGCAAAGGGCCTTGTAAAGTTATATGTTAATCTGAGGGTAACATCCATCTGAAGTAACTGAATTGCAGCAAAACTAATCATATCATTTTTCGAGTCAGTCCCGAGGGATCTACTCCAAATAAGCGCATCAGTTTTTCTGAGGAAATTAGACGTTTGAAGTCATCTGAGATATGCATGCCCAGCGGACATTACGACATTGCTCGTCTGTTCGGCTAATGGTGCTTGGACAAAGGCGTGTCACTATGGTCTTAAACGAAGTTATTTTTTTCACAGCACGGCCTGACATTCCAAAAAATTGGGCCCAAACTACTACACATTTATACCGGTCATACTTCTTGAGATTTTTTTATAAACCCACTTTAATCGAATGGGTAGGATGACAAACTGTTGGAACCAGCACTCGAAACCCTTGAATGTTGAAATGACAGTTTGGGGGTAAAGTCTCCTTCCGCGTACGACGTTCTAACGAGGTTAGCTTCTAGGTACGCACTCCGCTTCATAGCACCAGACGCCATTTTACTAGGGTCTCTTTCTGTTCAATTGCAGACATTTGCTGAAGCACCGGATCCCATCCCAGCCAACCCCTACCTACGCGTGGTTAAAATGGAGAGATTCCCTCTGCCGAGGCCAATCGTATTGTATGGTCCCTTAGCAAACAGGGCCCGTCAGCTGCTGGTAGAAGCTTCAGTCTCGGAGCGAACAGAGGACGGTTCTCTTGGCGAACGACTCCAATTTGAGCTTCCTCCTATTTCTGGTAAACCATTTGAGGCGGGAGGCTGGACGGAGATGTCGGCGGGTGTCATACGTATGAGTGCAATACAGGTGACACTTCGTTTAATTCAATCGAAAGTTTATACTGGACTATTTTTTACCTTAATGAGATAGAGAAAAGGGTACACTTTATTTTGGAAATGTAATTCCAAAATTTTCAGCAGAAAAGTCCTCCATTTACCATGAATCGAAACCACATAATACCGGAGGATAACAAATAAAAGCCCAAAGAATGTAACTGTCGAGATCGTGAAATATCGTTATTGAATGAGTCGAAAAATGTTTACCAAATTGGCTTTCCTTCAAAATGGTGCGAGCTTTGAGCGCTGATGTCATCATTATCGTAGTTTGAATAAACAAATAGCGTTAAGCATTGGCATACAATGGGCGAAATAGGCAACCAATGTAAATAGAGAGCAAAAACATGGCGGTTTCATTTCAAAAATCCGCTAAAATTTAATTGTTCTTCCTGCTTCGTAATGTTCCTAGCAGGACGATTTTCACCGAGCCTTCCTGTGAGGGATTATGGGGGGCACTTTGATTTTCATGAGCACACTACTTGTATCAAAAGAGGGAAATAAAAAGGTTTTTTAGAGTTTTGTGATCAGACAACATTATAGATAACACATATGAACCCGCCCTCAAGTTATGACCTCATGGGTTTTGTGGTGAATGCCGGAGACCTCCCCGGATATTCAGTAGTAATCAGAACTAGTAGGATGCAACGTGTAAATAACTATCGGAACGAAAATCAAACGTCTTGGATGAAAGTTTTTCTTTAGTTTTGTTTAACTTTCATCTCGTTTATTAAAATAGCGGAGAATCATGAATTGGATTGCCATGAAAGTGTTTCCAACTGTTCGTTACCTTAAGTCGGCGGTACCTACCCATTCTCCAGTCTGTGGGAACCAAATGAAGTAGGATTCGGAAATCTGAGATAACGGAGATGTAGCATTTTCGCTTATAGCGTGGCTCCTGGAACGGAGACCTGAATACTGCAATATTTTCAATAGTTTCTTGAGTTATTTTGAACCATATTCTATATCTAAGCGCTGTTATTGTCGTTAATCCTTTTATTCTTCTTCTTCTTCTTATTTGACTACTACTTCTTCTTCCTCCTCTTCTTCTTCTTCGCAGGGTATAGGGTTATCCCTAAACCCAACTAACACGTTTATCCTCTTAATAGCTCCCTATTAGGTAGGATGCAAGCTAATTTAACCCATCACTAACTACGACGATAAGCTTAATCCTGGTCAAGATTTCCCGAATCTGCGATGCATAATTGATTGTAAATCTGTTAAACTGCAGGCGCGGGACGATGGGGTTACAAATATTTCCAGCGGAAATATACTTTGCAGTATAATCAGCATCTTCGAAGTTTCGTTTAGGTACTGAATAGACTAAGTCAAGAGCGAAAGGACGTGGATGCGAGGCCGCTAACTTACTAGCGTCAGAGCTGCTATGGTCTTGCCTCAAGCCTTGATGATCGCCGTCCAACAACTCGATCGAATCCCCAAAGGAGACCTAAGCAGCAAGTGCGGAAGAGGAGAAGTCTACTGATATCTTATTACAGCGTATTTAAGGCAAAAAAATTACGCACGAGTATTTACGAAGTTGGGCGGCAATTGGACCAATCCGATAGTGTCCTTGAGGGGTAAGCACCTCGACTGGCCTTCCGACTTATCCGAATGTTTGAGTAGAGCACTACACCCTGTCGGCAGCTTGCGCAATATATCACCATGCGCACGGTCTATGGTTGGATTGATAGTGCAGCGTGAGCAGAGTCGTCAGGGCGGTCGTGAGCGAATCGGTTAGGACGGCTCCTCTTAACACTTCCCCCCTTTGAGCTGAGTCGTACGATTTGAGCCGCGGGTTCACCTGCAACGGAACCGTTTGCGTTCTTCTTTGACCCGATCGTCTAAGTGGTTGAGGTGCTCGGCTTGCCCCTGGAAATGGGGTTTCTGAACTAGCTTTTGGAAGACGGAATGTGTCCAGTAGTTGTTCCAGTGATAGGTTTGTGGCTTGGACTTGGTGCATCAGCACATTTCGATGTGTTTTAACTGATTGGCGTGCCGCACCCAAATGTTTGATCCAACCCGAATCTCGTAGACCAGGTCACCGCACTTTCGATGAACACGTACAAGCGTCCACTCTTCCTGATTGTTCCTGTAATCGTTTGCCAGCACTGCCGCACTCGGATGGAATAATTTTTGGCGTTGCTCCATGGCGTCGGTTGAATTGCCTTTCCATCGACATCGGATGGACTGTTTCATCACCAACACCAACAGGTGACAGCGGACGAATTACGTCGAATTGCATGCGAAGCTTTCTCTGTATCAAAGCTTCTGCAGGAGAGACAACTTGTGGAGCGTTCGGGTTTGGGGTTACCCGATAGTTCAGCAGGAATATTTCGAGAACTTCTTCCGTTTTCCCCTTCCCTTTTGACTTCTGGGGCGCCTGCTTGAACGTGTCGACGAATCGTTCAACCTTTCGGTTGGACTGTGGGCGATAGGCTGGCGAACGCAAGTAGTTACTGCCTGACTGCTTGCAGAATCGGGCGAAGGCGGCTGATGTGAACTGCCCTCAATTATCGCTCACCAACTTTTCAGGACAACCAAATCTGCTGAAAAGTCGCTGAAGAGTGTTGATTGTGGCTCCGGTTGTCGTGCGTTCTGTGTGAGAGACTTCCGGCCATTTGCTGTATGCGTCGATGGTGATAAGGAAGTTCTGACCATTGATCTGTCCAGCGTAATCGATGGGAACTCTAGACCATGGGGCTTGTGGGACAGGCTATGCCTTGAGTGTGATCTTCGGGGGCCCCTTGGATGCGAAGGTGCATTTGGTGCGTGAGCGGGGCCAGCCGTTCCAATTGTTAGTCCATGTGGGGCCAGTAGATCTAACTGTGAGCGAGAGTCTTCATGCGGCTGATGCTCGAATGTCCCAGGTTAAACTGCCTCAGGACACTTGGTTGCAGTTTCTGTGGAACAACGATACGTTCATAGAACAGGATGCAGTCATTAACGGTGCACAGAGAATGTTGTAGTTAGCAAAACTACTGCAGTTCTCCAGAACGTTTTGCAGGCCACTGAGTGCGATGACACTTATTGACTTGTCTCGACAGTTGATCCTGTTGGGTTGCGTTTCGGACTTCTCAAAAGTGACAGGGAGTGCGCGAATGGAATCCACAAACAGGCTGTGAAGGTCTGACTCAACGGAGACGGACATGATGATTGTGTCCTCAGGTTCCTTACTCTGCGAGTTGATTAAGCGCGAGAGTGCGTCCGCCTGACCCATGTGTGTGGTAGACTGTTACCGGATATCGAAGTCGTAGCCCAGCAGCATGGTCACCCAGCGCAGAATAGGGTTTGCCGAGTACACAGGAATGCCTTTTTCGAGCCGAAAATTGCAAGAAGAAGCTCATGGTCCAATAGAAGGGGGAAATAGCGGCCATAAAGCATCTCGTGGAAATTCTTCACGGCGAAGATAATGACCAAGGCCTCCTTCTCGATCTGTCCATAGTTGCGTTCCGCAGACGTTAGTGACCTTGCTGCAGGACAAATAGCTTTTTTCTGTGTTTTTGGGGTAGACATGAAAGTATGGCGGCAGTTCGGTGGTTGGAGGCGTTCGCTTCAGATCGGGTTGAAGTGCGTGAGCAGTAAATCATACCTTAACATTGTTTTCACTTCTTCAAAGGCCTGTTGACATTCTTGCGACCAGATCCAGTTGATATCTTTTTTGAGCAGTTCATTCCTCGGGAGGACGAAGGCGATGCATACCTGGGAGAAATGGGCCTTAGTGACTCATGAGACCCAAGAAGGCGTGTAAGAAATTTACTTCCTATGGGAGAGGCATCTGCTTGATGGCGTCGATGTTATCTGGATCTGGGTGACGACCGTCTTGGTACATTATGAAACCGAGGTATTTCACAGAATGCATGAAAAATTGCATTTGTCCAGACGCAGGCGGGACCCATAGTCCTGAATCCGACTGAGTCCAATCTTCAGACGTTGCAACAATTCACCTCAATTTGAACCAGTGACAACGATATCATCCACATAGGCAGCGGCTCCCTCAGTGCCCATCAGCATGGTGTCCATGGTTTACTGGAAGATTTCGGGAGGTGTTTTAACACTAACCGGCAAGCGGGTGACCTGGAAAAACGGCTGTGAGTGGTAATAGTCAGAAAATCCCGGGATTGTTCCGCTACCTCGATTTGGAGGTATGTGTCAGATAGATCTAACTTGGTGAAACAAGTTCCAACATTTAGCTTAGCAAAAAGATCTTCCGGCACAGGCAGGGGATACTGATGCGTGTCCAGAGCAGAATTGAGACCGGTATAGAAGTCAGCACAGATTCGTCCTTTGCCAGTGGTTTTCTTGACGGCTAAAATAGGTGCGGACCATGTGGGGTAATTAACTGGCTAAAGCACACCAATTTGCTGAAGACGCTCAAGTTCTTGGTCGACTACTGTAAGTGCAGCAAAAGAAACTGACGGGTTCGGTCGGAACACAGGTTTTGAATTCGTTGAAGACGTAGAATGACCTTCATCATGGTGCAGCAACCAAGACCGTCTTGGAAAACTGCAGCGAATTTCTCCTGTAGAGTAGGCATCAGCTTTGCAGTCAGCTGATTTGAATTGGTGGGACTCAGCCAAGATGACTGCACGCTATTGCAAACACGATTAGGTGGCAATTCCAGAAGACCGAGTTTCTCGATCCATTCAAGGCCAAGTAAGTTAAGATTCAGGTGGTTAGTGAGGCAGCATATTCCCTTGAATTGAATGTTACCAAAAGAAACGTCATATTCAAGCTCAATCGTGAGCCGGATAATTCCTCCAGAAACATTTAACATCTTCTTCTACGATGGGATCATCGGAGGCCGTCCAATCATGTGCCACGTACGCTTGGAGATGAGTGTGATATCTGAGGCCGTATCGAGCTGGAAACGTACTGATAATAACCATTACGTACTTTCTCCGTGACTCAAAATCAGTAACTCAAACGTAACGTACTTTCTCCGTGCCTTAAACTCAGTCTTAAACTGGACGTATACTGGAGGCGTAGTGATAATAACCGTAATGTACTTTCTCTGTACCTCAAACTCAGTCTTGAACGTGGCCAGAATGGAGTACAACTTTGGGCAGGAGTGAACTGAATAGTATTTCAGACGCCTCATCCTCCTATTGAATACCTTTGATTTGGAGGGTTTGCCTGCTGGACAGTAATCTTCCTTGTGCCTTCACTTATGGCATTTCTGACAAACGTGCTTCTTGAATGGACAGAAGCGAACGAAATGTCAATCACCATATTGCCATAATGCTTTGGTGGTTTTCTGGGGGAATTTTGTAGTTACATCGACTTAGTGTGGGTGATAACATGAACGCTGGTGGCGGCAAGTGCTGAACTGGGTTGTTTCCTCAATGGCAGAATCATCTTTAAGATTCTTGAGCTGCTGACATTCAGCAGCCAATGTCTGTAGGTTGGAGTCTAAGTCCTGTTCAATTTTGCTGAGCAGAAGGGTTCTAATTTCAGCATTGTGGGGTGACTGAAGAACGCATACGAAGATGAGCACTTAAATTGAGCTTCTGTAATCGTTCGAAGCTTGAACTTTTCACATTCGTATTTGACTACTGGCGAGCGTTAGAAAATCGTTTTTATCGTTCTTCACTAATCTGAGGCATTGGTATCGAATATTCAACAGTGATGACTCCTCCCCGAAGGTCTTGGAAAGTTGTTTAACGGTTTCATCGACTGTGGAATCACGAGGGTTCTTTGGCAAGAGCATTTCAGTGTACCGCTTGTGCTCTTTGGTGCCCAATTTGCATAATAATAGGCGCAACTTCCGTGCATCATTGGCTTTGAGAAGTTCAACGTGGAAAATATCTTCCCAACGCTTAAACCAGGCATCGAAAGTCACACCAGAATCGGCATCGCAAATAAATGCAGTGATGCAAACAGCAACTGCGTCCACTGACGTGAACTGTTTCCCAGAGGATTCTGTATCGGAAATATGCAAACTGCATTGTTGCATCATGGATTCCATAATCTTGATCTGAGTCTGTTTTTGCTGCAGGATAGACATTAATTACTCCGCAGGAATAGACATAGTTAGTTCTGCGTCGCCAATTGTTATGATCTTGCCTCAAGCCTTGATGGTTGCCGTCCAACAAATTGATCGAATCCCCAAGGGACAACTCAACAACAAAGGCGGAAGAATAGAAGTCTATTGATACCTTATTACAGCTTATTTAAGGCAAAAGAGAACCTAAGTGTATTTACAAGGTTGGGCTACAATCGGACAAATCCAATAGTGTCCTTGAGGGGTTAGCATCTCGACTGGCCTTCCGACTTATTCGAATGATTGAGTTGAGCACTAATTCCTGCTTGCAGTATGTGCGATATCACCATGCACACGGCATGTGGGTGAATCGATAGTGCAGTGTGGGAAGCGTCGTCAGGGCGGTGTGTGAGGGAATCTGTTAGGACGGCTCCTCCTAATGCATCAAATTCTCGATTTTTTAGAAGTCCACCGTTTCGCCGTAGTTCTCTTCAAGTCATTTCCGTAGAACATCGCATCCCAAGTCCGATGAGATTGAAGTGATTAGTCAGAGCACGTGGAAGGATACGTTAATTTGTTCAGGTCGGATTTTCCCCAGAGGTCGGCAAGGGAGTGAAAAACGGAACTGACAGTGTCTTTGAAATTCTCTAGAAGAAATTAGATTTTCGGAGCATCCATTTGGTTGGATTGTAAAGTTGGTTGCCTTTCAGGACAACGATTGGCCGATAGGAAACGTCTGACCTGGGCATTTCAGGTAATTTATTGAACTCAGCCTGTGCTGTATCAGTTGGTTTTGGTCGTCGCCATTCGTCGACCTGAGTTAAAGAGTCCAGTTAGCTGTCCGAGCATGGATTTGGTTTGTGAGAAAAACAGAGGTTTCTAGAACTGTTAGTGATCCAGAAGGGCTTGTGTCTTCCCAGTATCATTGGCGCGGTTATTCTTACCTTGGGAGCCGGCATCGTTATAATCTCCTGGTCTGTTTTTAATTTAATTATTGCTTCGACTTTCTCGGGCGACCTATTATCAGCGTGCCTATTCATCATCTGATTAGTTAATCTACTGTTTTGGTAACTGTGCTCTCGCCTTTGCATTTTAGGTTCTTTCGAAACAAGGAAAAAACCTAAATTAGCACTGCTGCTTTAAGAGCGAATATTTCTACTTTAAAATAGATTGACTAGAGCTTGAAGAATAATGGGAACAATTCTAATGTTCACGTCGTTTTGACACATCTGTGATCTTGTAATTTTAGAATGGAACCATTTGGATTCTAATCGATGTCGGACGGATAGACATGGATGACAAATTTAGCTCCTAGCAATCTGACTTATAAGATGGATGGGCAGTCGATCGTCAGTGCAGGAGGTTATGCTTTGAAATCCAGAGATACAGAGAGGAGAGTTAAGGGGAAACAATAACTTCGCCCTAAAACTATAAATCTGGCTACATACTCAACGTGGCTGTAGCAAAAGAAGCTAATTTCATAATCAGGAGTAAAAATTGATCTATAAACACAATCCTGTGGTCAGCTTTTGAGGGCGTACCACGCTAAGTAATGTCTACAAGAAACAGATAAGGGTCTCTCCGCGCACAAATGTTGTGCTCAACACCGAATGATGTTAGGGATTTAATATCAAGAGAGGTGAGGCGGCGGTGGAGTAGATTTGCTCGAGTGTGGATAAATAAGTACGGTGGTATAAATAAGCTGACAATACACAAATACTATTTCACTGTTAGTGCAATACGCATCTGCATATCTGGCACACCAAAACGTCATGAAATTTTAGCCCTTACCATATTCGAGGCGCCGTTAGGATAAACAAATGTGGGAGTATTATCATTGAGGTCTTCAACATAGATCTGAACAGTAACGATGGCTGTATTTACTACATCTTTTCGCTGACTTTTCGTGAGACCGTGGTTTCCTTGACCGAGCTCATCTGAAAGCGATGGATCGCGTTCCCCGTCAATGGCAATCACTTGGATGGTATGCCTTGATGCCACCTCACGGTCCAAGAGTGCAATAGCGGTCAAGGCGCCCTCTTCATCAATCTAAGGGCACAAAATACATATTAAAAATGATGCTATTTGAAGTCATGTTTTCCGTTTGACTTATTCAAGACTCTAAGTTAACTGAGCAATTTAAAATAGATGAGCGAGCCGCTGGCCAGCAATAGTACCCTTGTATTCGATCGAAAGGGGACTTTTAAGGATAGCCAGTGACCAAGCTACATATCGCTAAAATCCGTGAAATATAACTTTGCCCAATGACTGCACTTGAGCAGTGGAATATACAAAATAATCAAGATTTTGCGTTTACCACATGTTATATGTATTGAAATCTCAGCATCCTGAGAAATCTAATTCGAAATATTTTAGATGCGTTGGGAACAAAATATAATTTATTGCGTGCAGTTTGAAGCTGATACCACAGTTTATATCTGGTCCAAATTTTGACCAACCACACCATATGTATGTATTAACTGTGTTTTATATATTCACCATTTGTCTAAACACATAATGGGGTACCAAAGTTGAACACTTCCGCAATAAAATAGACAATTTTTTTCAATCTAAACCTAATATATATATATATATATATATATCGGGTAAATAATTTCTGAAATTATTAAGTGCAGGACATGGAGTCAGGTGCTTCGGACATGACTTTTTAGGGTCAGACCCGAAATTTCAATGAACATTTGGGTCGAAGACAATCAACCACTGTGGAATAACCACGTAATGCCCATTCTACAAACAAGTAGTACTACAAGTAGTATGAATCTTATATGGCAAAGACGTTATACCGTACTTCCGACATAGATACTAGCTAAAAAGCCCAGACACGTGTTTCGCCGATGTTTCTGCTGCTGTGTGACACAGCAACGAGGGGTTCGGCTCCTCAGTGGGTCCCCCAGCGTTCTCTATGCGGTTTCTGGTATATGGACTCCAGAGAATAATCGGGTAAATAATTTCTGAAATTATTAAGTGCAGGACATGGAGTCAGGTGCTTCGGACATGACTTTTTAGGGTCAGACCCGAAATTTCAATGAACATTTGGGTCGAAGACAATCAACCACTGTGGAATAACCACGTAATGCCCATTCTACAAACAAGTAGTACTACAAGTAGTATGAATCTTATATGGCAAAGACGTTATACCGTACTTCCGACATAGATACTAGCTAAAAGCCCAGACACGTGTTTCGCCGATGTTTCTGCTGCTGTGTGACACAGCAACGAGGGGTTCGGCGAAACACGTGTCTGGGCTTTTAGCTAGTATCTATGTCGGAAGTACGGTATAACGTCTTTGCCATATATATATATATATATATATATATATATATGATAGTGTGGGGCTCACCGATCTGTTCTGTTGTGCCCTGGAGCTCAAACTAGAGCCCTCGCAGGCGGTCGCACAGCGACGTGTAGCTAATAAGCCAGAAATGGCCATTCCGGTCTCCCTTGCCTTTGTCGGTTCCATTCCATCATATGCTACACGTCACTGTGCGACCGCCTGCGAGGGACCTTGTCTGAGCTCCAGGGCACAACGGAACATGCATGTTCCTTAAGCAGCTCGGTGAGCCCCACACTATCATCATATTCCCGATCACAACCGACAAAACGACGAGCCCGTGGCTCAATGGTAGAACGTTCGACTCAACTACCAAAGGTCGCGGGTTCGAATCCCAGGTGTGCCACACTTGGGATTGGGTATTACTGGCTGATGACGGCTAATAAGCCAGAAATGGCCATTCCGGTCTCTTTTGTCTTTGTCGGTTCCATTCCATTCCATATATATATATATATATATATATATATATATATATATATATATATATATATATATATGAGAAGAAAAGGCGATCTCAGGGACTATAGGTGTATTGTCCTGACATTTCAAAAGCATACAAGCTTCCATCGTCGGAGGTGAGTATCGTACCGCGTCTAACAGTATTTATAGGGGGTGATAGCCATTTTTGTAACACAGCGTTGACTGGACGGGTTTACCTTAACAGTGTACACGATAGGAGGACGGGGTGGGGGAGTCCTTCTTTGGCTTTGGCGTTCTTTGCCGACATACACACAGGAAATTGCTGTCAGTTGACATGTCTCTGGTTGAGGGGGGCGGCCATTGTTTGGGTTGGCATTGACCTCATTTGGCGCCCTGGGTCGATAGTCATGTTTGTGACCTGACGGCATGCCTCCTCGTCTGTCGGGGTAGTAATTGATGCGGCGGTAATCATGACTGCGCCTTCGTCGGCCCCGAATTGTGGCGTGTTTAGGTGCATATCCGTCCTAGGTTCTCCCGCGGTGGAATTCACGTTTGGCATAATGCCGTGTTTGCTATAACGTTCGATGAGCTGCGCCCGGAGTGCCTGGTAGGCTACCGGAAGGGCGACACAACGGTTGATCGACGAAGGCTCCGCGTGCATGGCTTCGATTGTTTCCCTGGTTACGCGGTCATTTCCTCGACTCAGGATTTCGGCGTTTTTGGAAGGCGAACGTGTGCCCAGAGTTCCCACAGTGTTCCACCACCAGGGACAATGGTTCCATTCTCCTCACTGCCCGCACGTGTTCGGTAACACGGGTCTTCAACCGCTTCACTATCTGACTTTTTAGGGTATGACCCGA
>WEDG01008286.1:0-44569 GCA_017591395.1 Schistocephalus solidus
GCAGGCCATTAGAAGTTACTTATTTGTTCCATCTAGAAACGGCAAAAATTTAAGTTGGTTGATGAATGCCACAGGCGAAATCTGCGTCCTAAAAGTATTGTATTTGTTTTGAGCAAGCTACGATATCAGTAAAAAATTGGTCGATGAACCCATCCATAAAAAACAAAAGAAAGCTAATACCTTGGGACCAATAATCGCGCTGACGTCTTTCATATTTTCGGATCGGACACGTGACCCAAGCTACAGTGGTGTTCTCGTTTGTCGGCGTGATGGCAATCACGAATCAAATGCGTGATGTTGAAGTTCACCGGTGGTGGAGGAAGGCAGCAGAGTACGATGCCCACTCGAGTGTCAGCCGCAGCCTGAGCCCCTTCCTCGTGAACCTTCAGTGGCAGAGGAGAGCAAACATAGAAAATCCGGTAACAACCCGATCGTCATGCCATTTCCATTGGCCGCCAAGGGTTTGAGAAATCAACGTGGAAACCCAATTCCAGGCGATATTACTGTCAGCTAAATGCTCCCGACACTTTTATACCACGGTCTAATGCCATCCGTCCAGCTGTCACTTTACATTTTCGCAATCTGGAAAATAACCTCGTATTTTCACTGTTTTAATTAATCTGCAGACTTCTATCCTCGCCAAGCATGTTTTGCCCATCCTAACCATCGGTCGTTGGTTTTTATGTTCATTCATCTGAAATGTCGTAAATCATCATGTTACCTATTACTACCCACACCATTTTCTAAATATTAAAATAGTATCACCAATCGCCCAGACGTTGATTCGATTACTGGGCCGTTTTCCGCTGCGAAGGTTTTTCCAGTTCAATCGACGTATTAGGTTCCAGCATATTGTTCAGTTCACGAAAGTGGTTCATGTCTTCGAATATCGGTCACTGGAGTCGCAGCCGTTGATCCAGCAGTTCCTGTATCTGAAGCTCTGTCCGTGGTGGCATTTTTGTAACTTCACGACGCCGCACTTCCTCTCATCTCTCGGTGGAAGGTTTCACGTTGCGCACCGGTGATGTGTGATGGAGGGGATGCTGATTGTGGCTATGCGCTGGTCTTTCGGATCCGGTTGATCTTCGGCTAATTCCTTATCGGGTCTCGACGATTTCCGGAACTCCAGCGGTATTTCTCGGTGGGGAATCGATTCCACTGTTTTGTTGCCGTGAGTAACCCCAGTACTTCCTGTGGAGGACAAGGCAATCGGTCAAAGCCGCGTGTTCCTCGCTTTTTTGAGGAACTTCTCTGGAAGTCGGTTGTCCGTTTGGCTTTTTCCTTCTTGTTACGTCAGCCTTTTGCGGGTTTGACGGCTATTTTGTTTTAGTGCGGACTATTTTGTCCCGCGGCGCCGCTGCGGTACCTGCTAGTTTGGTCAGCCGAAGCTGTTTCGTCAAAGAGTTGCTGGGATGCACCCTTTGATCGGGTATCGGACGGTTTTGTTTTTCTGGTAAGTCGTTCAGCACGACCGAGCGGCATCTACCGCTGGTGGAGGTCTCCTTTTAGCGCAGATTTTATTTGGTCTCATCTCATCTCTTTGAGCTAATTTCGGCCCCTCATGGGACAGTTTCGCGGACAGCCTCCTCGCGTAAATGGCAGTGTTGTCAATAGCTTCTGCATATTAATTTGAGAGAGCGTCACCGCCGTGATGATGAGGTGTCGAGCGGTTAGCGAGCGTTGCCATACCTGCGTTGGTGGTCGCGGGTTCAATTCAAATTGCGGCACTGACTTTTGAATTTTGTGTGTAAGGACTTAAGAAGCTAACGAGTGGTTAGGTGGTAGAAGTTTTACACTCATCAGCTGCTTTTTACAGAAAACAGCGGCGGTGTCGATTCTCTACTCTGGCCTCTTTTGCAAATTCAATGAAACTCTCGGAACGTTCTTAACTACTTCTGCTAGTGGAAGTTGTTTCAGCATCTTTGCTTATGGACCGAGTTACTCGATATACATTGCACAACCACTCAGATGGGTGAATCTGGATCATGGAAACCTGACTCGGCCTGTGTGGCAGAGTTACCTCGTGAAAGCCTGACGAGCAGTCGTGGTCTGCGATCGGGACTGGTAGGCTGCGTGAACAGGCCAAGCCAAAATTTCCGTGAGGTTGTTCTATTTGGAGAACTGTCCTAGTCGAACAAAAAGTCGTGAAGCCCTGGAGAGAGAATGGATTGATTGCGGGTTATGTAGGCTCAAGATTTTCGACAATGCTCGATTTGGAGAACTCTCCTTGTCAAACCGTGAGGGTATCAAAGGCACTGGGCGAAAGTATCCAATCACTCGATTCCAATAATTTGAACCGATTACTGCTCCGTGACTGATTGTTTCAGTACGCGACTCAGCAAATTCGGTCTTCTTGTTGCTCGGCAGTAATTCAACCAGGCGGCAACCGTTCAGCTCTGCGGTGGTTGATTGTCTTCTTCGACCCCAAAACTCATTGAAATTTCGGGTCTGACCCTAAAAAGTCATTTCCGAATCACCTGAATCCATGTCATTTACTTAATAATTTCAGAAATTATTTCCCTGAAAATTCTATGGAGTCCATACTACGAGAAACCGCATAGAGAACGCTGACCCTACCTGAGGAGCCGAACGGTTGCGTGTCACGCAGCAGCAGAAACATCGGTGAAACACGCGTTTTGGGCTTTTAGGTAGCACCTATGTTGGAAGTACGGTATAATGTCTTCGCCATATAATATCCATATACTACTTGTAGTACTACTTGTTTGTAGAATGGGCATGCGTGGTTTCATCTGGTGGTGGATTGTCTTTGAAACCAAATATTCATGAAAATTTCGGGTCTGACCCTAAAAACAGTCATGTCCGGAATATCCTGACTCCATGTCCTGCACTCTTGATTCCATATACCAGAAAAACCGCTCAGAGAACGCTGGGGACTCCTGATGAGCTCGAACCCTCCGTTGTTGTGTCACGCAGCAGCAGAAACATCGGCGAAACACGTGTTTGGGCTTTTAGCTAGAACCTATGTTGGAAGTACGGTATAATGTCTTTGCCATATAATATTCATACTACTTTAAGTGCTACTTGTTTTTAGAATGGGCATTACGTGGTTATTTTACGGTGGTTGATTGTCTTCGACCCAAATGTTCATTGAAACTTCGGGTCTGACCCTCAAAACGTCGTCCGAAATCCACCTGACTCTGCTCCGTGCCAATAATTTCGGACTATTTCCCCGAGATGTCTGGAGTCCATTTTCCAGAAACCCGCATAGAGAACGCTGGGGACCACTGCGAGCCGAAACCCCGTTGTTGCGTCGCAGCAGCAGAAACATCGGCGAAACACGTTTGCGGTTTACAGTTGCACCTGCGTCGTAGCAAGGTATAACATCTTTTCCATATAAGATTCATACTTACTTGTAGTACTACTTGTTTTAAGAATGCGCAATGGCGTTGTTATTCCACGGTGGTTGATTGTCTTTGTCCCAAATGTTCATTTGAAATTTCGGGTTTGACCAAAAAGTAATGTTTGAATCACCTGACTCAACAATGCGGCGCTGTAATAATCGCTCAGATATGCTCCCGATCATTCTGCAGAGTCCATATACCCGCAGCTCGCGCTTATGAGAAACGCTGGGGACCCGCTGATTGAGCCTTTAAAATCTCCATTGTTGCATTGCTCGCAGACAGCAGAAACATCGGCGGAAACACGCGCGTTTGCTGGCTGGTACCCATGTCGATCCAGCGCCGTCACGTCTTTGCCATGGAAGGTCCATACTACTCGTGGTAGTCTTTGAAAGCAAGTTTTATTAGAGATGGCATAACGTGAAGTTGTCCACGTTTGTTGATTGTCTACGACATCCATATTCTATGGCTGAAATTTCGTGCTTTGACCAAACTAGAGTCGTCCAGGTCCGAATCAGCCCTGACTCCATGTCCTGCACTTACCACTTGCAGTACTGTATTTCCGATTATTCCCTGGAGTCCATATACGTAGAAACCTTGCCAGAGAAAGCTGGGGGACTACACTGATGGAGCCAAAACCTGTTGTTGTAGCCTACGCAGCGAAAATTCTGGCAGAAACACGCGTTTGAGCATTTAGCTAGTACCTTTGTCGGAAGTACGGTATGTAATGTTCCCTGCCATATGCAGGCATCTCATACTACTTTAATACTACTTGTCTGCAGAATTGGCATTGCTGAACGTTCCACGGTGAGTGATTGCCTTCTGACCAAATATTCATTGTACCTCTTTCGGGTCTCGATCCCTAAAGCCCATGCGTCTCGAATCCGCCACGACGCGTCTCGCACCCCAATTTCGGGAAATCATTTCCGCGATTATTCTCTGGAGTCATATGTCCATGAGTCGCATAGAAGAAGAACGCTGGGGGACCACTGATGGTAGCCGAACAACCTGTTGCGGCTGCCTACGCGGTAGCGGCACATCACTGGCGAAACCGGTAAAAGCTTTGGGCTTTTAGTTGGTACTTTTAGTTTCCGGAAAAACCGCGTGCAATGTTTTCGCCATGGCAAGATTACCCATACTACTTTTGGTACTACTTGTCCTGTACCCGGTATTGGCCGCGCGTGGTTACATACTACGCGGTGCGATTGCCTTCGACCAACGTATTCATTATTGAAATTTCGGGTCTGACCCTAAAAAGGTCATGCCCGGAATCACCTGACTCCATGTCCTGCACTTACTAATTTCAGAAATCCCCGATTATTCTCTGGAGTCCATATACCAGAAACCGCATAGAACGCGGGGGACCAACTGAGGAGCTGAACGACCTGTTGCTGTTTCACGCAGCAGCAGATCACGGCGAAAACAAGTGTATGGGCTTTGTAGTAGTACCCATGTCAGACGAACGGTATAATATCTTTCCATATAAGATTCATACTACACTTGTAGTGCTAATTGTTTGTTGAAATGGGCATTAAGTGGTTATTGACGACTTTGTTGATTGTCTTCGACCCAAATTTTCATTGACATTTCAGGTCTGACCTAAAAGGTCATGTCAACCGAATCACTCCGACTCCATTTTCTGTACTTAGCCATCCCCAGAAATTATTTCCCCGATTATTGTCTGGAGTCCGCATAGAGAACGCTGGGGGACCTACTGAGTAGCCGAAACCCCGTCGTTGTGTCACGCAGCAGCAGAAACATCGGCGAAACACGTGTTTGCGCTTTAAGCTAGTACCTATGTCAGATATACGGTATAATATCTTTTCCATATAAGATTCATACTACTTGTAGTACTACTTGTTTTAAGAATGCGCAATAAGTGGTTATTCCACGGTGGTTGATTGTCTTTGTCCCAAATGTTCATTGAAATTTCGGGTTTGACCATAAAAAGTAATGTTTGAATCACCTGACTCCATAATCTGCACTTAATAATTTCAAAAATTATTTCCCCGATTATTCTCTGGAGTCCATATACCAGAAACCGCATAGAGAACGCTGGGGGACCCACTGAGGAGTTGAACCCTTAGTTGCTGTGTCAAGCAGCAACAGCAAACATCGGCGAAACACGTGTTTGGGCTTTCAGCTGAGTGCCCTTTTTGGAATTATGGCATAATGTTGTTGCCATATAAGGATTCATACTACTTTTGAGTACTACTTGTCGGTCGTAGAATGGGCATAACGTGGTTATTCCACGGTGGCTGATTGTCTTCGACCCGCATATCTCACTGGAAATTTTGGGTCTGACCCTCAAAAGGTCATGTCGAATCACCTGACTCCATGTCCTGCGCTAATAATTTCGAAATTATTTCCCGATAATTCTCTGGAGTCCATATACCAGAAAACCGCATAGAGAGACGTGGGATCGACTCGCGAGCCGAAACCGTTGCTGTGTCACGCAGCAGCAGAAATTCATCGGAGAAACACGTGTTTGGGCTTTCAAGCTCAGTACCTATGTCAGAATTACGGTATAATATCTTTTTCATGTAAGATTCATACTACTTGTCGTACTACTTGTTTGTAGAATGGGCATTAAATGGTTATTGCATTTTGGTTGATTTTCTACGACCCAAATTTTCATTGAAATTTCGGGTTTTACCCTAAAAAGTAATGTCCGAATCACCTGAATCCATGTCCTGCACTTTATAATTTCAGAAATTATTTCCCCGATTATTCTCTGGAGCCATATACCAGAAACCGCATAGAGAAAGCTGGGGGACCCACTGAGAAGCCGAACCCCCCGGTGCTGTGTCGCGAAGCAGCAGAAAAATTGGCGAAACACATGTTTGGGCTTTTAGCTAGTACCTTTGTCGGAAGTACGGTATGATGTTTTTGCCATATAAGATTCATACAACTTGTAGTACTACTTGTTTGTAGAATGGGCATTAAGTGGATATTCCACGGTGGTTGATTGTCTTCGTCCCACATATTCATTAAAAATTTTGGGTCTTACTCTAAAAAGTCATGTGCGAATCGCCTGACTCCATGTCCTGCACTTAATTATTTCAGAAATTATTTCCCCGATTATTTTTTGGAGTCCATACACCAGAAACCGCATAGAGAATGCTGGGGGACCCACTGAGGAGCCGATCCTCCCATTGCTGTGTCACGCAGCAGCAGAAACATCAGCGAAACACTGTTTGGGCTTTTAGCTAATACCTATGTCGGAAGTACGGTTTAGTGTCTTTGCCATATAAGATTCATACTTCTTGTAGTAGTCTTTGTTTTTAGAATGGGTATTACGTGGTTATTCCACGGTGGTTGATTGTCTTCGACCCAAATATTCATTGAAATTTCGGGTCTGACCCTAAAATGTCATGTCCGAATCACCTGACTCCATGTCCTGCACTTAATAGTTTCAGATATTATTTCCGGATTATTCTCTGGAGTCCATATACCAGAAACCGCCATAGAGAACGCTGGGGACCCGACTCGTGAGTTGAACCCTCCGTTGCTGTGTCACGCAGCAACAGAAACATCGGCGAAACACGTGTTTGGGCTTTCAGCTAGTACCTATTTTGGAAGTATGGCATAATGTTATTGCCATATAAGATTCATACTACTTTTAGTACTACTTGTCTGTAGAATGGGCATTACGTGGTTATTCCATGGTGGCTGATTGTCTTCGACCCAAATATTCATTGAAATTTCGGGTCTGACCCTAAAAATTAATGTCCGAATCACCTGACTCCATGTCCTGCACTTAATAGTTTCAGATATTATTTCCCTGATTATTCTCGGGAGTCCATATAACAGAAACCGCATAGAGAACGCTGGGGGACCCACTAAGGTGTCCAACCCCCTGTTTCTGTTTCATGCAGCAGCAGAAACATCGGTGAAACAAGTGTTTGGGCTTTTAGCTAGTACCTATGTCAGAAATACGGTAGAATATTTTTGCCGTATAAGATTCATACTACTTTTAGTACTACTTGTTTGTAGAATTGGCATTACGTGGTTATTCCACGGTGAGTGATTGCCTTTGAGACCAAATTATTCATTGAAATTTCGGGTCTGTCCCTAATATGTCATGTCCGAATCACCTGACTCCATGTCCTGCACTTAATAATTTCAGAAATTATTTCCCCGAATATTCTCTGGAGTCCATATACCAGAAACCGCATAGAGAACGCTGGGGGACCCACTGAGGAGCCGATACTCCCGTTGTTGTGTCACGCAGCAGCAGAAACATCAGCGAAACACGTATTATGGCTTTTAGCTAGTACCTATGTCGGAAGTACGGTATAATATCTTTCCATATAAGATTCATACTACTTGTCGTACTACTTGTTTTGGTAGAATGGGCATTAAGTGGTTATTACACTTTGGTTGATTGTCTTCGACCCAAAATTTTCATTGACATTTCAGGTCTGAATCTAAAAAGTCATGTCCAAATCACCTGACTCCATGTAATGCACTTAATAATTTCAGAATGCCTCGATTATTCTCTGGAGTCCATATACCATGAACCGCACAGAGAACGCTGGGGACCCACTGAGGAGCCGAACTTTCCGTTGCTGTGTCACGCAGCAGCAGAAACATCGGCGAAAAACACGTGTTCGGGGCTTTTAGCTAGTACCTATGTCGGAAGTACGGTATAATGTGCTTTGCCATATAATATTCATACGACTTGCAGTACTACTTGTTTGTAGAATGGGCATTACGAGGTTATTCCACGGTGGTTTATGTCTTCGACCCAAATGTTTTTTTTTGAAATTTTTCGTCTGACATTAAAAAGTCATGTCCGAATCACCTGACTCCATGTCCTGCACTTTATAATTTCAAAAATATTTTCCCGATTATTCTCTGGAGTCCATATACCAGAAACCGCATAGAGAACGCTGGGGGACCCACTTAGGAGCCGAACTTTCCGTTGCTTTGTCACGCAGCAGCAGAAACATCAGCGAAACACGTATTATGGCTTTTAGCTAGTACCTATGTCGGAATTACGGTATAATATCTTTTCCATATAAGATTCATACTACTTGTCGTACTACTTGTTTGTAGAATGGGCATTAAGTGGTTATTACACTTTGGTTGATTGTCTTCGACCCAAAATTTTCATTGACATTTCAGGTCTGAATCTAAAAAGTCATGTCCAAATCACCTGACTCCATGTAATGCACTTAATAATTTCAGAATTTTTTTCCTCGATTATTCTCTGGAGTCCATATACCAGGAACCGCACAGAGAACGCTGGGGGACCCACTGAGGAGCCGAACTTTCCGTTGCTGTGTCACGCAGCAGCAGAAACATCGGCGAAACACGTGTTCGGGCTTTTAGCTAGTACCTATGTCGGAAGTACGGTATAATGTCTTTGCCATATAATATTCATACGACTTGTAGTACTACTTGTTTGTAGAATGGGCATTACGAGGTTATTCCACGGTGGTTTATGTCTTCGACCCAAATGTTTTTTTTGAAATTTTTGGTCTGACATTAAAAAGTCATGTCCGAATCACCTGACTCCATGTCCTGCACTTTATAATTTCAAAAATATTTTCCCGATTATTCTCTGGAGTCCATATACCAGAATCCGCATAGAGAACGCTGGGGGACCCACTTAGGAGCCGAACTTTCCGTTGCTGTGTCACGCAGCAGCAGAAACATCGGCGAAACACGTATTATGGCTTTTAGCTAGTACCTATGTCAGAATTACGGTATAATATCTTTTCCATATAAGATTCATACTACTTGTCGTACTACTTGTTTGTAGAATGGGCATTAAGTGGTTATTACACTTTGGTTGATTGTCTTCGACCCAAAATTTTCATTGACATTTCAGGTCTGAATCTAAAAAGTAATGTCCAAATCACCTGACTCCATGTAATGCACTTAATAATTTCAGAATTTTTTTCCTCGATTATTCTCTGGAGTCCATATACCAGGAACCGCACAGAGAACGCTGGGGGACCCGACTGAGGAGCCGAACTTTCCCCGTTGCTGTGTCACGCAGCAGCAGAAACATCGGCGAAAACACGTGTTCGGGCTTTTAGCTAGATACCTATGTCGGAAGTACGGTATAACGTCTTTTGCCATATAATATTCATACTGACTTGTAGTACTACTTGTTTGTAGAATGGGCATTACGAGGTTATTCCACGGTGGTTTATGTCTTCGACCCAAATGTTTTTGAAATTTTTGGTCTGACATTAAAAAGTCATGTCCGAATCACCTGACTCCATGTCCTGCACTTTATAATTTCTAGAAAATATTTTCCCCGATTATTCTCTGGAGTCCATATACCAGAAAACCGCATAGAGAACGCTGGGGACCCACTGAGGAGCCGAACCCCCGTTGCTGTGTCACACAGCAGCAGAAAACATCGGCGAAACACGTGTCTGGGCTTTTTAGCTAGTATCTATGTCGGAAGTACGGTATAACGTCTTTGCCATATAAGATTCATACTACTTGTAGTACTACTTGTTTGTAGAATGGGCATTACGTGGTTATTCCACAGTGGTTGATTGTCTTCGACCCAAATGTTCATTGAAATTTCGGTCTGACCCTAAAAAGTCATGTCCGAAGCACCTGACTCCATGTCCTGCACTCTAATAATTTCAGAAATTATTTACCCCGATTATTCTCTGGAGTCCATATACCAGAAACCGCATAGAGAACGCTGGGGACCCACTGAGGAGCCGAACCCCTCGTTGCTGTGCGTCACACAGCAGCAGAAACATCGGCGAAACACGTGTCTGGGCTTTTTAGCTAGTATCTATGTCGGAAGTACGGTATAACGTCTTTGCCATATAAGATTCATACTACTTGTAGTACTACTTGTTTGTAGAATGGGCATTACGCGGTTATTCCACAGTGGTTGATTGTCTTCGACCCAAATGTTCATTGAAATTTCGGGTCTGACCCTAAAAAGTCATGTCCGAAGCACCTGACTCCATGTCCTGCACTTAATAATTTCAGAAATTATTTACCCGATTATTCTCTGGAGTCCATATACCAGAAACCGCATAGAGAACGCTGGGGACCCACTGAGGAGCCGAACCCCTCGTTGCTGTGTCACACAGCAGCAGAAACATCGGCGAAACACGTGTCTGGGCTTTTAGCTAGTATCTATGTCGGAAGTACGGTATAACGTCTTTTGCCATATAAGATTCATACTACTTGTAGTACTACTTGTTTGTAGAATGGGCATTACGTGGTTATTCCACAGTGGTTGATTGTCTTCGACCCAAATGTTCATTGAAATTTCGGGTCTGACCCTAAAAAGTCATGTCCGAAGCACCTGACTCCATGTCCTGCACTTAATAATTTCAGAAATTATTTACCCGATTATTCTCTGGAGTCCATATACCAGAAACCGCATAGAGAACGCTGGGTGACCCACTGAGGAGCCGAACCCCTCGTTGCTGTGTCACACAGCAGCAGAAAACATCGGCGAAACACGTGTCTGGGCTTTTAGCTAGTATCTATGTCGGAAGTACGGTATAACGTCTTTGCCATATAAGATTCATACTACTTGTAGTACTACTTGTTTGTAGAATGGGCATTACGTGGTTATTCCACAGTGGTTGATTGTCTTCGACCCAAATGTTCATTGAAATTTCGGGTCTGACCCTAAAAAAAGTCATGTCCGAAGCACTGACTCCTTGTCCTGCACTTAATAATTTCAGAAATTATTTACCTCGATTATTCTCTGGAGTCCATATACCAGAAACCGCATAGAGAACGCTGGGGACCCACTGAGGAGCCGAACCCCTCGTTGCTGTGTCACACAGCAGCAGAAACATCGGCGAAACACGTGTCTGGGCTTTTTAGCTAGTACCTATGTCGGAAGTACGGTATAACGTCTTTGCCATATAAGATTCATACTACTTGTAGTACTACTTGTTTGTAGAATGGGCATTACGTGGTTATTCCACAGTGGTTGATTGTCTTCGACCCAAATGTTCATTGAAATTTCGGGTCTGACCCTAAAAAGTCATGTCCGAAGCACCTGACTCCATGTCCTGCACTTAATAATTTTCAGAAATTATTTATTCGATATATATATATATATATATATATATATATATATATATATATATATATATATAAAGGCAGAAGAACATTACTGAGTGAGATAAATAAGATTTTAATTGCCAGAATTTTCTGTCTCGTTGGCCGTCATCAGGCAGCCATACGACACTGCCGGTGGTGTACCACTCGAGGATTGAACCCGCAACCTGTTGATTAGAAGTTCAACGCTATAAATATTGAGCCATAGGCTCGTTGTCTTGCCGGTTTCGACGGGGAATATAAACATTTTCGGAGGGGTTTTCGAGATTGAACCGCAAAGCCATACAGGACGACTGAGTCCCATGCCTTATCGGTGTACGCCCATCCGCCAATATATATAATATTATAATATTGCATATTAAATTAATATATAGTACTATATATTAGAACATTCTTCTTGCACTGGGATCAGTGCACCATATCTTCATCCTTGAGATGGGTGGAAATTTTTCCTTGTAAACAAATATCCCGAAACGGTGAAGCAACTTTGCGAGTTAGCCTCGTCTTTCTCAACCCCTGGACGTCGACAATTGAAGGACGAGGCTTTGCTGGCGTTGCTATTTTTGAGTTGCAGCTTGCGCATAGCCTGTGTTTCACGGACAGCGAATATGCGGATTTTTGTGTGGTTGACCTGCATATCCCGAAGCTCCGTCCACTGCTTGCCACTTTAGCATTTTCTTCAAAAAACGAACTTTTTATAGTTTGATCTTCATGCAATTTCGGTATTTGCCAAACGTCGGCTTAGCTTGAAGTCACCTGCGGGGTTGCAGTTTTGGCGCCAATTTGGATGTGAGGGGGTGACCCATCCAGTGGGCAGCACCCCATATCGACGTGGCCACTGGAGGCATTATGTTGGTTACACCCCCGGATGAAGAAGCAGTTCAGCAGTTCAGCGAAAAAGTGTAGGAGCGCGTACTCACACAAACGATAGTTATTTTTTGTAAAAAAGTGCGTTGACAGTGCCTTCATCGCTCGCTAGACACGTCTAAAAGACACTGTCTGCTCAGTTTGTCAAGAAGCGTCCATGAGCAATCAAAGCGATTGTTTTAGGAAATCCCCTCCCGCAGCTCTCGGGGATTTGGGGAGGCAAAACTTTATGTGTAGTAATGCGTCCATGCCGGTTTGATTGTTTGGACATCAAACGAGTCGATCGAGTTAAAATTGTCCCTTATAGCACGACACTGAACCAGCAGTATTATCTTTGAGTGCTGAAGTGAAACCATAAGGCAGTGAGAAAACTGACCTCAATAGTGGCGATCGAAAGACTAGCTGCCGCCACGTGGCAACACGCCTGCCCACAAAACATTCAAACTCAACCAGTTTTTTTGCGAAAATCGGCAGGAAAACGGTTTCTTGCCCCTTTCCTCATGCGCACCCGGCCTAAGCCTCCTGCAACTTCTCCTTTTTCGCAAGAATTACGCAAATTTTAAAAAGAAAGCATTTTTCGAATGCAGAGGATTTAAAGAAAAAATACTGGAGGCACTTGACAGCGCTACGTCAGAAGATAATAAAAATTGTTTCTAACCATGGAGAATCAATTAGGACAAGTCCATATCATCTAATGGACCGTATTTATAAGGGAATTAATTCTTTAAGAGGTTATCTTAAATAAAAAAGTAAATAAATAAGTCATGGTTTTGGGTTCTCATTTGTACATCCACGCGCTCTGGAGATGGAAGTAGGTGATATTTAGAAAATAATGTTGCCGTAAAGGTTTGAACTAACTAAGGTCATTGTTGTTGCATCTGAGATCCCATGGTGACCTAACATTCCTTGCCTCGTAGGTTGCTTTGTGCCGACGCGTGCATTTAAGTTATTTCGGAAAATAAATTTTGCAGCCCTTGTATGTATGGTGCACAGATGTCTATTTCATCGGCTCTGGTCATTGGAGGATTGGGGGAGGGGTGGGAGTAAACACTATTGACGGTGGCAAATTCCCTTTCGGTAGTGGCGGTCTCATGTTCATGAGAACACAGTAGTTACCTTCAGACTGACAATATAGCCGTATCGAGACTTCAATGATAGTAACGCGCGCAACTAGTACAGCTTGTCGCTCTGCATTAGAATGTTCGTTTCAAAAGAAGAGGTGTGATTGTATTTTTGTGTGGCGACACCAATGAATATCTAATCGAAGTTAACCACTTCCTCCGATTATGAATAACCATCCGGCTTACTAACAACATGACAGTGATCAAGATTTTATTTTATTTATTATGTTATTTTATTTGCGAAGGGGCATCGACAATGCCTTCAAAAACCCTACTTTATACATGGCAGTTCGTTTGATACAGCTGCACGTGCACAACAAATAGTCGCAATAAAAATGCTACTTGCATTACCTAAGTAGTATTTAAAAACGAAGTTTACTCTTCGCATGAAAATACAGAACGTAGATTCAGCCTGGACACTTTTGCACGCAGCTTCATCGAGTGTCCACGAAGATTGGGTGAAAGGTGCCACTGAACCATGTCCTCAAATCTCAGTCTATGCTAAAGGCCACGTAATATATTATAAACCAGGATAAGATAACCACGTTGCTGCCTATAACACAGAGAAAATAGATCATGGCAGTTCAGTCTCTATAGGTAGCATCGGTTGTTTAAGCCTTCTACTAATTTTGTTGCACCGCGTTGTATTTTTTCGAGGCATGTCTTGTTCTTCTGCTAGCCATAACCACCACGGCCGTATTCTATATTCTAGCAGAGGCCGAACAAAGGTGTCATAAACCCTAGCAAATACGTATTTGTCAAAGGTTAAAATCGCCCTTTGACGTTTTTGCAGTTCTGATACACGTGCGGGTTTCATGTTTCTCTGCATCCAAGCACCGAGATCCATCTGCGAGTATTCTATGGGAAGAGTAAAATCTTTCAGGTGATATGCCGTCTTGCTGTCATTTTACTGGCAGTTGGTTGGACGCATATGAAGGGCGGCACACGTCTGCCCATTGAAATGCAGAAGCCATTTCTTAGACTGTGTTTGCAGTCGTAGTAGATTATTTTTAAGAGCTTCTTGGGCATTTCGGCCCTCATTGACTTGCCAACGTTTAACGTCGTTGGCAAGCATTATTTTACCGCACTCGAGTTCTTGGTGTCTGTCATTAAAATAGGGGTTGAAGAGAAAGCGTCAGAGAAGTGAGCCTTGGGGCCCACCACTAGTCACGTTCATCCATTCTGGCATGTCTTCTTCGATATAGACGCACTGTTTTCGATTTTTGAGAAACCCCCTTATCCAGCTTAGGCAATCCCCTGATGCCAAGGACCCTCAGTTTATGCAGAAGGCGTCGGTGTTGGACAACGTCGAATTATTTGCGGAACTCAATGTACACGATATCCAGACCTCCAGAAACGTTCAGAAATTTGAGAGGCAGGAGTGGCCTCTTCGAAACCCATACTGCAAATTCTTTTAGATGTTATTTTCTTGATATAATTGTTGTATAGCACACATTACTAGGCCATCCAACGTTTTGCATAAGAGGCAATTCAAGCTACTAGGCCTCAAGCTGTTTGCTGTCATCCTGCTTTCTTCATTATGTTAGGGAACGAGGTTGGCTGACTTCCAAACTGAGGGAAGTTTCTCTGTCTTCATTGACAGTTCAAGGAGAGTTGAAACAGGCTGAACCAGCTCCGTTTATATTTCCTTAAGTATCAGTCCAGGAATCCGTTTTGATCCAGGAGAATTGTCTGGCTTGATCCTGCTGAGGATGCGTCTTACTTCTTATAACGAAAGCCAACGGTTTAAATAACGGCAGTATTTTGGTCTTTTGTAACTCTTGATTGTCTTGGCCAATTTCAAACTTGTGATAGTCTTCAGAGGAATCGACCTCAAAAAACGATCGATAAAACTAGTAAAGTAATTGTGCTCTCTGTGGCCACTCAGCAAACACGTTTTCAAGGCTGTCCTTTAGACACACAATGTTGTTCCTGTGTTTGACCCTACTGCCGATGTACCCGCGAGATTTATTGGGGCAAAGAATGTATTCTGTTGTCAGTATGCACGCTAGCGAAGTTCTAGCAGCCCGTTTGCGACATTTTTACATTGCGCCTTATATTCGGCTAATGTTTAGGGACATTAAAGTTGTAAGTACATATCCCACAATCGTTTTTTCTTCTTCATGATCGTATTTTTTCCTCGGAGAGCATATGGTCTCATTATTTTCATTGCGCAGTTTTATTCAACTAGATGCTGTGTATTCCTCCGCAAATACTGTCAGAAGTCTTCTAGTTTGAGGCAGAAAATCTCATTACGTTAACATTCCTCTTCTACATATTCTTGTGGCTCTTGATTGGTTGTTGTGGTTTGGATAGGAGAGAGCACACGCAGCTTAAGGCACTATTATATCTCAAACCAAATGGCATTTGTTCATTCACTTCCCGTAGGACTTCTTTTTCTTTACCGAAAACAAAATCTAGACAAGTAGATCGTTTTCCTTCCGTCAGTCTTGTTCAGAATTTTTTGTGTTGAATGGGGTTTTTCGTCAACAATTTAGTATGTGACAAAAACTAATAGAACGAAGAATACGTCAGGGAGCAATATGGGATTAAACGTAATAGAATTTTTATGGATGAGGCTAAAAGTTGAATAGGAGAGTGCTAACCTGCTCCTAAACATATCTATTCTTTTCGTTAGGTAAGCATTCGTTGTCGGGTGTCCCTAATAGTCTGTCACCCCGAAAAGTGTGCCGATTGCAAGATCCGGTGGCTCTGCCTCACACTGATCAATATGCACAATATCATCCCTAGCTGAGATGACCCACTTTTATTTGGACCCTTCACAGGGGCAAGAAGGCCAACTCCACGCGATCAATTAACAAAGTAAAAAGGGTGCGTTTTGAAAAGACCGCAGCGTCCTAATAGTCGCAACTTGGAAAGCCGCCATTTGACATGATACTTTCGTCTTACTACCGTCAACGAAATATTGTGTGACCTTAAAGGCCCGGCAATGAATGCTAACCATAACTAGCAAAATAGGTAGTGTATGGTTATATTGGCATATAGTAAAGCTGCGTAGTAAACGCTGACCGATGCTTTGTTCCCTGAGTTAGGTCGCATATTACATTCTTTCAGGGTATTCGTCTAGAGAAAATTGTGGCAGCTTGTGGTTGAATGCTGTAAATGAGGTTGGAATCTCCCAGTCGCTTCCTGGAGCGTTAAAGTCACCCAGAATTAGTAAGTTTGGATACTTAAGTAACAATTCCAGTGCATTAAATAAATAATTAAATAAGTTTAATGATAGGGCACGTCTTGAGCGCCATCAAATTCGTAGAACACAGAAAAACCTAAAACAAAATCCTCTTTTCAGTATCCAATTCAGCTTTGTTTTGGTTGCATGCTTAAATAGCAGAGTTCAAAATGAGGAGTTTATTTAAGGTAAAAAACCTGCCTTCCAAGGTTTAGAATTAGCCGAATTTGCTAAAAGAACAGCTATGCAGATTGGAAATGAATGTATCTGGGTAAGAATTGTTAAGTTCCAGAATAATCTGTTATGGACGTTTGAGAGTATTCATTTGACAGAGGTAGAAACTTCTGCGGTTGATTTGAAGGGATAGTCACTTCCAATCAGCTGCGAGTGAAGTCGATTTCGGTGTGGGGTTATAACGGACTGTAACGGACCGCGGTTCTGATAGAATCGTTTGAATGGACTGGAAACACTTGTCACGCGGATCCCGGATTGGAATGGTGTAATCAATTGTCTTTGAAGATGACCGGTGCTCCTTCCCTCCCTACCGCCGACATCGTAACATCTCGCAAGTCCCTGTCCATCATTATCTTCACGACCCTCACTCGCATTTGCCAACAGCGCTGCAGTTCCCACCGGTATCTAAGAGATCATCCGTGACTACCTTCCACTGTAAACGGATCGATTGTACGAATCCCCATTTTTCGCTTGTATCTTTTTACTTCTCTTTTATTGTCTACCATTTGTTACTGTTAACATACATCCTTTACGGTATTAACTTATTCCCTCCTTCTCTCTATACATGTGTGCCTGATGAAGTGCTAAACGATTCTGCAGGCTTTATATGGCTGAAGCTGGTCCTAGTGATATACACCACGGTGTGTGCTATCCATGACATCCTCGGACGCTACAAGGTCTGCCGACGTATCAGACTTTGTTAAGCTGATCGCTATCAAAGGTGAAAATGGATAAGAGCAAGAAATTGATCAACGGTAAGAAACTGTCAATGCTGTCCTACAGTCTTCATATTTGTATTTAATTATAGTGTTAATTGTATTTGATCTAGTTTTATGAAACAACTAGTTCTAGTCATTTCATAAAGCGAGACCATGCCTAAGCGTCAGGCTTGTTGCACATCCAAGTTACGCAAAGCATACGTGATGTTAAAAACGCAAAAAAATATGCTACTAACAGGCAGAGATAAAAAAATAAGTTTTGCAAATCAATTTTAAAGCAAATTCTTTAGCAATCATAAGGTCAAGGTGCACAGCTCATTTTTGAAAGTCAAGTGAAAGTTCTAATTTTTTCAGGATTTCCTCATCCAAAGCTTAAATTACTACCTGATTTTGGATAAAACTTTGCATTTTTCAAAATTTATGAACTGCTTATACCTGTGGTACTCGTCCTCTCCTATAGATGTGAACCTTTAGAGTCCACTTTTTCACCCGATATGGCCTCGTTATTAGTCAGGTGGATCTGTTATACTAAGAAGTTTTCTCAAGCACGTATAAAGGTCCTTAGTTAAAATTTTGGAAAAAACATTTGTCGCAGAATATTATTTGCCTGATTTTTTTAAAGTTTGACCAAATTAAAGCCTCCTAACAAAAATGAGAACGAAAATCTCAGCTCGTCGCAAGCTCTCAGCCATTGCACCTTAGCGTTGCTTGGTTGCATCTAGAAGTCGCAGCAGTGATATGCATATGCAACCAATCGTTAAAGCTAAACAGCTTGATCTCTCTGCTTTACAAAATTGTAATGATTTTATGTTAAAGTTTGGATCAGTTCTCTTTATACTGGGGAACTGTTTCGACGTTGACATATCTGCTCTTCCCTCTCAAGAATGTCAGCGTCTGGACTCTCTCGTCTATTTAGTTGCCATTGAAACATTCGACCGACAGAAAATAAATCATGATTTTCTTTAAAAAATGTTTTCCGAGATAAACGACTTTTTAACGTTGCCGTTGACTTCCTGTACTCGTGCGGCTTCAACTTCAAAATAGCGGAAGCCAAACGCCTCTTCTCACTTAGCAAAAATCAACCTTTATTATTCACCCTTTTTTCACCAATCGAGGTGAACTCCACTTTTGCACAACGAGGTCACATTACTCGTTATCTAGAAGAAGCAAAATGTTTCCTTTGTCGGGATCTTACACCGATGGAGCGAAGTAATGTGTCTCTCCTCTCGCATAGGTCTTCGGCCTCTCAATATATTATCCATAATTCTGGTCTTGGCTATGCAAACCATAACGAGACGGTACAGCAATATCCTCTGGTGGCTGGTTCAAAAACCCCCTTCACTTCACCTACCAGTTTTCTTCCAACGAATCCATTAACACCTTCTTCCTCGAGAATAGGAATTTCAAACGCACTAGCTATCAGCGATGTCGTAAGCCTGCTTTAATGTCAGTGACTCCGTCAAAAGTGCCAAGACCGACTGCTTCTCCGTTTCAACGTAGTTTTCCTTGTATTCCTACTGTTGACTTAGTCAACAAAACTGGGTCAAGTCCGCCTGGTTCCCATTCCGCGCTATCCACTCCGGTCTCAGCTGTTCAATCTACTAAACTTATTAATAACCTGTGCAAGTCTTAGTATGCTCCAAGTTTAATTTCCAACAAGAAAAACTTCATTAAAGTTGTGAAACCTCCTAACCCTCCAGCATTTAATTTACATACCCAAAATTTCCTTAGCAATTATCCAAACCAAACAACTTCTCAGGCTCCCCAGTTTATGAACACTACCTCTTATTGTAACAGTTTTCCAAAACAATTTGATCCATTTTCAGATCGACTTTTTCCCCCATATTATTCAAATATTCCGCAAAATCCTATTTTAAGGCATTGTCCTATTTTCGCGAACGCTGAAAATAGCCTTCCTCTCAATGAATACAAAAAAATAGGTTTCTCTACAATAATCCTAATTTAGTTAACAGTAACAGTTTAGATAACTGTAGACAGCAGCAATTTTATTTTCCGCCCGCACCTTCCTATCTACAGTTTACTTCCCCACCACCAAGTCTTCCTTTTTTATAAAAAAACGATGACCCGTGTTTGGATACTCGAACAACCCTATATGTCATATTACTTAATGCTAGATCTGTTATAAATAAGATGGCCCAACTGAAAGCCATTGCTTTCGAGTAAATGCCTGATTTCTTATGTGTAACTGAATCTTGGACCCATCCCTTAATTTCCGACTCTTTGCTTGTCATAGACCAACATGATATCTACCGTCAAGATCACATTAACAAGCGTGTTGGTGGTTGTCTTCTCTATATTAAAGCATCATTTACGCACTTTCCGTTTGATCTAGATGTTACGCCATTCTCTGGTAATTACTGCTTCTCATCCATCATCCTGTCGCCCCGGAAAAAGGCGATTATTGGATGTATTTACAACCCGCCTGTATCATAATCCGATGATGATGCAAAACTTTGTGTAATTTTAAATTGGTTTCAGAGTCAAATTTAACATTAAAATAATCGCTGGAGATATAAACTTTCCTGAAATTTATGGATATTAAACTTTTGTCCACCCAGATTTCAGCCTTAACTAGAAACCATTAATTTTTCTAATTGGTCCCAGCTTGTCCGTTCTTCAACGAGAGACAAGCATATTTTAGACCTGATTTTCACAAATGACATTGCGTCCCTCTTCGTTGATTTTAAGCAGGGCCTCATCCAAAGTCATCATACATATATTCACTGTTGCCTTCCGGTGTCTCATTGAAAAAGATTACCGCCGTTCGTACCTATCATGCTTTTGACCTCGCAGATGTGAGCTTAATTAATAACTTTGTGGACTCGTCCACAAACGACGCAGAAAGTCTTTGAGACTTCACGTCAGTCGTTTCAAATAACATCCTGGAATTTGTGCCAAACAAAATTGTTAAGCCCTACGCTTCGGAATTCACCGTTCCTCGCTTTCTTTTGCCAAGACTAAAGAAATTGAGGAAGCAGTTAAAAGATCAATATACTAGTTTGTTAGCTGTACATCAAAGGATTGCAGATATTTTTGAATCAGCCTCTAAGATTCGTCTTGCACACTCAGTAAGCCAAACTCTGCAATATCTGTTGCTCAACTGTTCCGCTGTCGATCCTCCTCTAAACGAGGTTATGAAATTCCTCCATTACTAAATGAACCAATGAACATCGTTCTCGAAGACTCTGATAAGGCAGAATTGTTTAGTGCATTCTTTGCAAATCATCTTACGATGGAATAGGAACCGGTTCCGACTTTTCAGGCATCCTCATTCAATGTTATCAGAACCATTGATTTCTCCTTAGAACTAATTCGTAAGCAAATAATAGGTCTGAAAAACTCGCACTCTTCGGGGACTGACGGTATTCCAAACTGAGTTATTAAGAGAGTGCCGAGCCTTCCCTGATTGCTTAGTAATATATGCTCAGTTAACTTTTTAAACGGATTCTTTTCTGACTCATGGAAGACATCTATTATTCTTCCTGTCTTTAAGTCGGGATCTCGTTCGGACTTAAATAATTATCGAGGCGTTCACAAAACCCTGGCTCTAGCAAAACTTCTTACAAAAAATATCTTTTACCAAATTCTCGACTTTTGCCTAGAAAATAAGCTCTAAAGACACTGTCATTTGTTCCGTGGTTAAAATCAACACTAATCTACTTATGCTCTCACGTTGGAGCTCTAGTTGGCAGATGGAATTTTCTCCATCAAAGAGAAGTTTCATGTATTTTGGCCCTGCAAAGCTTCCTGGACCCCTAGTATTTCAAAATAGTTCACTTTTAGAACGATCAACCATAAGAGACTTAGGTCTAAGTTACACGAACAAGCTAGCATTATCGCCTCATGCAGATCGAATTTCTGCAAAGGCTGCACAGATATGTCGTTTTATATCGCACAATTTCTTCCTTCCGGAAATAAAATTAAACCTGTACCGCATGTTTGTTCTTTCTTTCCTAGAATACTTTTGTCCCCTCTTTGGGCTAATGAAAGCCTCTGACCGCAGATAGATTGAAAAAGTTCAGTGGGTTTTTACTCGAAGAATATTTTCTCTTCCTATATCCAACATGTCTTATATGGATAGATTCCAGTAAGCAAACATTAAGTTTCTCTGGGTTAGACGACTCGAAGCCGGTCTCTGCTTCCTCTTTCGCGTTAACTCTAGCCTAAATCTCCCACGAATTAACGCTCTACCTCCAGTAGATCCACCCTATGCTATTTGTAATTCCTCCACGATTATTTCACCACCCCTTAGCCCCACAACTAACCGTTCACAGTTTTTGCCTCCAAATATGCTTTCGTATGGAATAATCTTCCACTGGAAATTAGGTTGTCGTCTACATAAGCTATTTTCAAACATAAATTACGCAAACATTTAACTTCGGAAGATATAAGGTCCTTTTTGTCTGTTTATTTCCCAAAATCACAACTTTGGATGTTGAAAATGGTCCTCCTGGTATTTGCGACAGTTCCCTTGATAATAAATTGGTTTTTTAAACAAATTTGTACTTCATCCTCTGCAGATTCAATCTTCGCATTCACTTTTTTCTCTCCTCCTTTTGGACTAGCATCGCAAACTCTTGACAACCTTGATACTTTCCTCCGATTTTGCAACCCTGGCGATGGTCTCCGGGATCTGTTGATAATCGTGGCGGGTTCTGAAATTTCGCCTCTTTGTTGGTGGACTATGCAGTCTGCAAGGTCGCATCCCGGTGATGATCTCGTGACCTTTACATTTCCCTCTTCGTATCGACAATGTTGTTTACAATGAGTTCCCCCTGTCTCACCTCCATGGTGGTTATAAACAGTAGCTCTGACTGTTATATTTTATCTCACCCGACAAGAAGCGTTCCAAACCATCATACATTGTCAGCAACATCACAATACTATCCTAGTGCAATATACCAATACCATAAACTCTAGCTATTAATTTTTAGAGAAGCAGTTTTTTCTCCTATTTTTTTAATTGACGGCTCGCCGAACTCCACCCCCGATTTAACCGTAAGCGTTTTTTACTGCTTCTTTTCTACTTCACCTTGTATATGCTAAAGATTGTTGACTATTGTTTTAAAAATGGCGAACCGTTGTGAATCGGATATGCCTTCCCTACTACTCATTTCTGCTGTTCATATGGCTGCTCACATAGTGCAGCAATTATCCAATTTGTATTAATTTATACCACGATACTAAGTTTGTAATGATGGGGTCCTCTGGGCACTAAATAAACAATTTATTTATTGAAAATTATTTATAATAATAAAGATGCTATCGGAAAAAATGTGAAAATGTTAAACAATCAACAATCCTTAAATTAGTTTTAACAGTAGAAAACGCTGTTTTTTAAATAATGGATATATATATCACTAAAGTGAGAGCCCTCGCGTAGAGCCACAGAATTGGCACTTATGAGCCTTGTAGTTCAATAACCAACAGTTATGGCTTACTCGTACCCAGAAAGTGTGCTGCAAAACCAAGTGATTAGTCCCCTAAGTAAATGCATCCTCTCTATGTGCATTGCAGGTCATTGTAAGAGGTTCTGAAATGGATGTGTAGAAGCTATCAGCCATTGAAGTCATCAGAAGCGCACGCAAAGTACCTTTGGATTTGTAGTTTGATTTTTGACCACAACGAGTTCTAGGTGCAGACAGACGGCAGCTCATCAGGAGGATTCAGACAATTATGTAACATGCATTAAAATAGCTTTCGCCAACAAGCGTGGGGAAGGATCCGTCGCAGCATTAAACACACTCAAAACACGTATGTGCAATTTTTACTTCCCGAAGTTGACCTTATCAGAGCCCATCGGTCGAAATTCTATTTTATAGAACTGACTTGCAAAATGGCCTGTCTTATTCAAAGATAGATATGTGGTATTATTAAACAGATAGCGTTTGGTTTTTATTTTAAATTCTAGTTGGCTTTGACTATTTAAAATATAACTTGGCAGGGCGTTCCATATTGTCGCATATCTTATGGAATAGAAGTTGGATCGTTGGGCTTATTTAAGTTTAGGTATTTTTATAATATTTTTGTTATTGCTAGTGTCCCGGGACCGTTTAGATTTGGTAGCATATTCATTCTGAGAATATCTTGGTTGTGTATAAAATTATAGAATTTATATTTGGTTAGCACCTGCAAGGCACTGTCTAAACAAACATTAGTGACGAAATAAAGTTATGACAATGTGTGCAGATAAAATGTACAAATAATTAATAATGTAGATAGAACTTGTCCTGCTAGGTACATCATCTTATCTTTGATCAAGGACTCCAGTATTTTCGAAGCTGCGGACGGTGTGTTAATTGGCAGAAAATCGTCAAATGACGTAGATTGGCCGTGTTTGGGGGATAGGTAGAATTTGCGATTCCTTCCATACACTGGAAAAGGTTTCACTTTCAAGAGCACAATTAAATATCTTACATAGAAGTGACGGGAAAATATCATTAGCATCCACTTTTATAATAATAAACGGTACGCCATCTGGTCCTGGACTATAAGATTGACGAAAACGTCGAATGGCTATGGTAACGTCACAGAGGGTAAAAGTGATGGTCTCGAGGACGTCACCGGTCCAAACCTGGATGGGCGGAGGGGGAGCGGTCGAATTTTCAATAAACGTTCTGGACAAGAAAACGTTTAAACTATCAGCTGTCAATTTGTCATCAACTACAGGATTGCCAATGGAGTCCAGTAGTACGGGATGCCATGTTTTACTATGGGTTATTATTGCGCGTGAAAAAAGTTTCGCTACATTTAATGAACGGTTTTTGACATATTTGACCTCTTCGGCTAGCCGTTTTTCTTCGGTCAGCCTCTTGGTTGCTCCAAAATACGGTGAATCAAGGGCAGAACGGAAATGTCGTTTTGCAAATGGAATCGACGAGATAGTTTACGCAACCTACGGCTAAAATATAAAGGGAGATAAACCTCATCAGTGACATTAATTAATTTCTTACGGGGAACAAAACGAGAAATAAGTGGGTCTAAAACTTCGTAAAGCATACCGGTACAGGTGTTCACATCCCGACACATAAAGAAATTAGACCAGTCGTGGGAGTTAAGATGTATCAATAATTCTGTCAAAAGCGCTAATCGAAAATCAAAGAAAAAGCTATATTTTTGGAAAGCGTTTCATCGGTTTCGAGTTGTTGTGTAGAAACCACGATATCATGGTCTGAGCTCCCAAGTGAGCCTAATGATGATACTGTCGAAGGCAGCCAGCCTCTGCAGAATATTAGATCAAGGATGCCTGATCCTCGGGTAGGGAAGTCAACAACCTGGGTTCACATGCCAATATCTACGGCCTCGAGGAAGTCCTCGAACTTTATGGGCCGGGAGGGTTACCGGAAACCAGCGAATGTAAGGAAGGTTGAAGTCACCTGCAATTAAGCAATACTTAAAATTTAAACAACTGCGGCATGAAATGCTTGTGAGAGACAAAGATTGAAATCCTCACGGGTATTGGGCGGGTGATAGATGCAGCCAATGAGTAAAGAGTTCCTATTTTTAAGGTTATTTGAAGCCAGCAGCTCTCGTCAACCGCAGTAAATTTTGGATGGTCTTAGGTCCAAAATGCAAGAGTTTGTTTAATATAGATACAGCTTCCTCCACCACGACTGTCACGGCAATCATTTCGAGTACAAGTATAACCTATAAGAGAGAGTTCGGGGTCGGCTACGGAAGGTGTTGCCCATGTTTCAGTTAATATACCGAAATCTGGACAGCGGACAAAGACTAGAGTCTGAAGCAGGGGCATTTTATTGAGCAAGGATCTGGCATTTAGAACGAACAGTTTAAGCGGGCAAGGTGGTTGTTTTTTAGGGAAGGCGGCTAATTCATCCAGTGGTTATCTTTATTATAAAATTACAGAGGTGTTTGCGACATTGAATGTCGATGGCCTAGAGCAAACAAAAGCAAAGCAGTAACACTTCAACCAATAATGAGTTCATCCGCTCCTCAATTGATAATTATTTTCAACTAAAGGCTAAATATTTTAGCCATCTTCCCAGGACGCGGCTGACCAAGGAACACCCTCGTAGATGGATAGTTTTGATATTTTCTATGAGCAGTGACTCGCGTCCATCTCCAATTGTACATAGCTGCTTTTCTATTTCTTAGAAGGCATGTTGAATTAATATACATGCTTTCGTTAGACGAGCTTTTGCAGCCTTCACTACTGACTGCTTCACTTAAGTCTTCGGAACATTCGTGCGGCCACAGTTGGAGTCCGCTATCCAAGCTTGGAGACCCTGGGTGGCGAAGGACATCAATATCTTCGAAAAGGTCCAAAGGCGAGCAACCAAACTTGTCCTTGGACATGGCTCACAGTCTTATGAAACGCAGCTGTCGAGTCTCAATCTCTTTCCCTTGCACTATAGACAGCTTCGAGGGGACCCTATACTAACATTCCGCATACTACACGTCCAGGGCTGTTGTCTCGTCCGAGGGGATTTCTTCGAGTTAGCAAAAACAACGAACTTGAGAGGTCATCCTCTTAAATTACGTGTGACTGGAGCAAGGCTAGACACTCGGAAGTACTTCTTTTCCAAAAGAGTAGTCGAAGCTTGGAATAGTCATCCTCTGGATTTTGTTATGTCGGACCCCTTGGAGTTTTTTTAAGCGAAAGTTAGATCGATATAATGGTGCGAGCTACAACACTAACTGAAAGCTGCAAGTGTGACGTCATAAAATAAGGCATTTATGATACTACTAGCTATATTTGAGTAACATTTCTTTATGTTTGTTATTTTCTTTCGATAGCTTGCATTCTCCCATTATTCCCATGCTGGGGTCCTCGAGGTCTTCGCTGCTTAACTTATTTGCACACCTTGGTGACACCGGGAGTATTCACATCAGCTGGACCTGGTGACCGTTGTCCATGAGGTGTATGAACGTTCTCCCTTGGTTCGAACCGCAATGGACCGAGGATGATCTGGACATATATTTCCGCCTTTGAAATCCCTCAACGGACTCTGCAATCAGCAAGGGAGAATCTGGCTGATTCATGTGACCTCCGAAATGCCCCCCCTCCTAAGAGCGACAGTTTTTTTCGCCTAACTATCACCGGGAGATTTTTTTCACTGTCTGCTCTTTTTCAACTATGTTCCACTATGTTGGCCTCGCCAATATATCGAGATACTATTTTTTGATACCAGAACTCGCATGTACAAATAGGGAATTCAAAGGTGACTCACCTACATCTCCCTCAAATATACTGATACTGATACTAGTTTCAATTCAATTCAATTCAATTTATTGAGGGAAAGAAGAATAGGGGTTTGAATACCCTATTTGTAACGTGAAGTTAAGTGTAGTATACAGAGAAACTATTTGGGTTGAAACACGTTCAAAACCGCTTTAAAAACAATCAAAGATAGAAAGAATATACAGGAATGAGTCAACCGTTTTTAGAGGTCTAAGGTCCTGGATTGAGCTGCCTTGCAACATTGCGAGAAGGCTTCAGCTTGTCTTTCATCCAAACTCCAAGATCCTTCTGTGTGTGTGTGTGCTTCTCGGATTGGCAAACCGTCAATATATTAGGGTCGCATATCAGTGAACTGATTTCGATTTCCCAGACGAAGCAGGGATCATTTGTTTAAAATGAAGGTGAGTGCCAGTTGCGGGACCACTCGTCCAATCGACGAAGATTTTCTTGGAAATCGTCGCCAATGGCAGCATTGTGGATAACTTTCCAGATTTTTATATCTTCCGCAAACATAGCAAAGTTACAGTCCAATTCCTGTACACAATCATTAATGAACAAGAGAAATAGGATCGATCCGAGCACTGAACCTTGTGGGACTCCACTCTCGATGACTGTGCGCTTTGGTCGCGATCCACCTACACAGACCACTTGGGAACGACCAACGAGAAAATTCTTGATCCACGTCAGAAGTTTGCCTCTCAACTTGAAAAAGAGACGCCGGTGCGGAATACTATGGAAGGCCTTCTGGAAATCAATGAAGGCCACATGCACAGTGAGTTTTGCGTCGAATGATTTTGTCCAGCTTTGCATCGAATAAATTATGATCGTAACACACGATCTTCCCCTACGAAAGCTGTATTGTGCAGTTGATAAGAGGTAACGAGTTTCTAAATAAATCATTAATTCCATTTTGACAACCTTCTCCATAACCTTGCAGCAGATTGAGGTCAGGCTGACAGGCCTGTAGTTTGCAGCAAATGCACGACTACCACTTTTGTGAAGTGGTGTGATGTGGGCTGTTTTCCAGTTGGTACGAAGAATTCCCGTATTGAATGATTTCTGGCATAGAGGGTGACATCGGAAATCAGGCTGATAAAACACTCACGATAATTATTTCGTATTTTGGACATTTGAGAGAGCAATTGACTTACCTGCTGTTTGCTCCCCACAACGACTTTAAACTGTCTTGGTCGCGCATATTGCCTTTTCCCAAACACGGCCGACCTACGTCATTTGACGACTTGAGGCCAATAAATACACTACCAGTAGTCTCGAAGATCTTCGAAACCTTGATCAAAGACAGAAATGATGCGTCACCTAAGAGATAATAACCTACTTAATGTGGCTCAGCATGGGTTTCTCGAAAAAAGGTCTTGTGACACTTTCCAGCTCTCTTTCTTTGATTATGTGCTACAATCTAGAGACAGCGGTTTTGTAATTTACACCGTTTACTTCGATTTAAATAAGGCTTTAGATCGTGTTGACCATGATCTCCTACTGCTGAAACTTGCCTCCTTCGGCATAGGTAACAAGCTTCTGAACTTAATATTTTCCTATTTGAATGCTCGCGCACAACGGGTGAAAATTTCTGACGTTATCTCTAACCCAACGCATGTGAGGAGCGGAGTTATTCAGGGCAGCTTGCTCGGCCCGCTTCTATTTTGCCTCTTTGTCAACGATGTTCCTGATCGTTTTCAGTATGCTAGGCCCTTTGTGTACGTTGACGATTTAAAAGTTGCCTATCGATATAAACCGGTTGATCGCAACATCGTGCTTGAGCTCTTAAAAAGGATCTTCAGGCCTTCGCTCAGTGGTGTCGCATATGGTGCCCTCTCACTTTCTTGGCAAAAGTGCTCCGCTATGGTTATTGGCGACAATCATCAGCCCCACCTAAGCATAGACGGTCACGATCTAAATGTGCCCGGAGTTATAAAGGATCTGGGCATATCATATTCTAGAAGTCTTAATCTTTCAGAGCACTTCGCCATGATTGTCTCGAAAGCACGTCAAACTACTGGGTTTATTCTCAGAAATTTTAAAACCGTCAACATTACAATCAGCCTCTATAAAATGTATGTCAGGCCTAGTCTGGAATACTGCTCGTTTCTATTTAGCCTTCTGCACGCTAGTGAACTTAAGAAGATAGATTCAGTCCAACACTTCTTTACAAAAAGAGTTTTCTTTTCAGCACACCGAAACCTGTCCTACGAACAACGCTGTGAGCTTACAAACCTTGACCCACTGTGGCTTCGCAGATTACAGAAGGGACAATTTTTACTGTTTAAACTTCTAAACAGTCGTACATTTAACCCCCTTACATCTCTGAGTCACCTCGACCACTCTCGGTGCACCAGTTATCGAGATGTATTTTTATTTCTAACTTTGGCAAGCATAGGTAGATACCGACAGTTTTTTTCGGTAAACGCTATAGCAATCTGGAATAAGATACCTAGAAGTATCAAAATTCAGCAAAGCTATCCCTTGTTTACGCAAACTGTCACTAGTTTTTTACATTCAGGACACCTTCCAAAACTTTTGAATGCTGACTCTGTGGAAGCACCCTTCGGTTCTGATGGCGTTCACGGACTCTGAATCCAGTGCCGGACTTCATGCTGAGGGCAATATTGTTGGCTCTGCAGACCTCAATCGGCTTATTTCTCAGTCGACAGCGAACAGCCGCTCGCCGACATACCTGCTGGTGCAGAATACCGGATCCGTAACACTTAATGGAGAAGTTCTTCACCGGGCACATGTGTTAACGCGTCCCTGTCCTGAACTTTAATTACTCAATAAGCTGCAATTTTTTCTCCTGAAGACACCTGAAACAACGATCAGGAGTTTTTATACTGTCAGCTTGACCCTATACTGCTTATATTTTTTGACCTTGCCTGTAAACTGGCAATAAATAAATAAAATAAATTTTATCCTTGCATTGTGTTCTTGCTTGGGAGTACAGTCATTTTTCTGTACCAAAACATCGCTGCAGTTAGGGAGAGAAATGTATGAAAAGGGATTATCCCAAAATGAAAGAATTACTGAATGGGACAGACTGGAGCCTTGCACATGTACCTGGCCCAAACGCTGCCTGTTTTTTCATCAGTAATTTGATTCAGCAGTTGGTAGAGAAATTCTGCCCACTTAAAAGGTGATCGTGCGTCCCCTGACCTGAGTGGGTGACATCGGAAATAAAAAGGAATCTCAAGAAGAAAAGAAGACTGTGGAGAACATATGCCAGATATCAACAACCCGAACCTTTTTCGCTTTTAAGAAACAGCGAAATCGGTGTCAAAATCTTCTGAGAAAAGAACGATCAGCATTTGAGTCAGAAATAGTCAAATACATACCAAGAAATTCGGAAAGGTTTTTGCTAACGTTAATTAGGCAAAACGACATCGTGACTGCATTCGTTGTCTTAAAGACAATCAGGGAAACAGGTTAACTGATAACTCTGATAAGACCAGCCTCTTATCCAATTTCTTTATGTTCGTGTATACCGAGGAACCACCTTTTGACGAAGACGAATACTACAGTACTGCCACATCTACAAACAAAATAAGCACGGTGTTGTTCCCAATGGACACAGTAAAAAAACTCTAAAACAGCTACAGCCAACTAAATCACCTAACCTAGATGGTATATCTGCAAAAGTTCTCAATGAACTCACAGACCAGCTGTCCTCTTCACTCTCCAAGATCTTTGAAAGTTCGATGGAGGCAGGAGCTCTGTCTACCGAGTGGAAGAAGCCAACATAACTCCCATCTATAAAGGAGGAAAGAGGACCTCACCAAACAGTTTCCGACCGATCAGCCTCACAAGTATCTGTTGCAAAATGATGGAGAAGATAATCAAAACGGAACTGATGAGGCATCTTGAAGAGAATAACTTGCTAAGTTCATATCAACATGGATTTTGAAGTTGTCGATCCTGCCTCACAAACCTGCTCACATCCATCGAAAGTTGGACATAATCATTAGATATCGGTTTGTCAGTCGATGCGGTCTACATTGACTTTAGCAAAGCCTTCGACAATGTTCCACACAGACGTCTGATATTTAAGCTGCGTCAAATCGGTGTGACTGGCAACCTTCTCAAATGGTTGGCCGAATTTCTCACAGGCAGGCGCCAACGTATGTGTATTGGAAACGCAAAGTCTTAGTGGGTAACCTTTCACAGTGGAATTCAGTAGGGGAGAGTTTTGGGTTTAATTTTGTGTCTGATATACGTGAACGCTACCTTGATTGTCTGAAAGGCGAGAAGGTAATGTTCACTACGACATAAAGTTATGGAACTCGATTGAAAAACCGGAGGATGCGCGGAAATTACAACAAAACTTAGATCGCTTGCAAACATGGTGTGATGAGTGGCTGCTGAACCTTAATTTGAACAAATGCCAAATACTCTGACTGCGGTTTTGTTCCAGAAGGAGGATTAGGTTTGAATATCAGAACTTTATCAGTGGTCACCAAATCCAGGAGGTAAATATTCTAAAGGACTTTGGTATATGGATAACACCCACTCTCAGACCATCGTTGCACTGTGCAAATATAGCAAAGAAAGCTTTGTGTATGTTAGGAGCAATCAGGAGATCCTTCGTTAATTTTGACGGAGAGCTTTTTGGGCGCGTTTTTGGAACATTTATCCGGCCGGTGTCGGAATATTGCGTTCAGGCGTGACGCCCTGGAAAAAAAATGACTACGTTCTGTTGGAGAAAGTTCAATTGATAATGACGAAAATAGTCAGTGGATTGAAATGCCTACCCTTTGAGGGCCAACTAGAAAGAATTAAAATTTTTCCTCTCTCTAAGAGGCAATACAGAGGGGATATGATTTTAGTAATCAAACTGGTCAGAGGAGTTGATTGTGCTCTTCAGATGGCCAACTTTTTTGAATTTGCAAACATGACAAGTCTCTGAGGTCACCAATACATACTTAAGAGAAACCACGCCAAACTAGAAGTGCGGGCCAACTTCCTTTCCCAACGGGGGATTGAAAATGGAACCAACTGCCAACTTCGGTTGTTCAGGCTAAAAGCGTTGACATGTTTAAAAGAAGACTTGATGAATTTTTACTGGATGGACATATATTTAGTAGATAGCAATGACCGATATACTTAAACTGCTATCGCCATGTAACATTTGCACATTTTGCTAACGTCTATCTGTTAAAACGTTTTTGAAGGCTCTGCCTATCTCCCTTATATATACTTAATTATACTGATTTATACTGCATTGTTCTCAAGAGGTACCTGTAGATCCTCTGGTATTCGCAGTTTACGGCCACAGGTTAGTGTGAAGGGCGTCTGCTCTGTCTGCGTGTGAATCGTGGAGTGGTATGCAACCATGCATGCTGGCAATGCATCATCCAACGTGAAGGGAGCCTAGCTATCTACAATTGCCTTTAGTAAACCAAATAGCGTCCTATTCGTTCACTCCCTTTGACTGTTATTTTATTTTATTTTATTTTATTTATTTTATTTATTTCCAGTTTACAGGCACAGGTCAAAAAATATACAGCAGAGGGTCAAGCTGACAGTGAAAAAAACTGATCATTATTTCAAGTGATTTTTCAGGAGAAAAAACTGCAGCTTATTGAGGGATTAAATTTCAGGACAGGGAAGCGTTGACACAGGTGCCCGGTGAAGGACTTCTCCATTCAGTGTTATTGCTCCGGTATTCTGCAACAGCATGTAGGTCAGCGAACGGCTGTTCACTGTCGATCTTAGCATGAAGTCCGGCACAGGATTCAGAGTCCATGAACGCCATCAGAACGGAAGAGAGCTTCCACAGAGTCAGCATCAAAAATGTTTTAAAGGTTTCCTGAATGAAGAAAACTGGTGACAGCTCTCGTAATCAAAGGATAGCTTTGCGAATTTTAACACTTCTTGGTAGCTTATTCCAGATTGCTATAGTGTTTACCGAAAAACTGCAGGTATCTAACGGTGCGTGCCAAAGGAAGAAATTAAAATACATGTCAATGACTGGTGCACCGAGAGTGGTCGGGCTGCCTCAAAGATGTAAGGGGGTTAAAGTTTCAACAGTTTAAATGTTTAAACAGTAAAAATGCGCGTCGTTTGAAATTGGTTTAGTATTTCAAGTCCTGTGAGCCTATGAGTCTTAAGTCTCTACCACAGTGAAGAAGACACCCTGCTGTGAAATTATTAAAGAAACTCTCTATATATTTCCCAGAGTTCGTAACTTGCGACTAAACGCTTCAATCCTTGCTTATTTCTGAAAGTCACGCCAGCTGTGTGCTCCATGCAATTGCTTTTAATCGCAGAAGGGGATCAAACTAAAGGCTGAGTCCTTACCTTTTATTATTATTCTCTGTATATCCATACCGACTGTCTGTTAAATTTAATTTGCTCTGAACCCTCCATAAGTATGCAAAACTCAAGTTCCTCAAGTTAATTGTCACAAAAAATTGGTCCACGACCTAGTTTTGAATCTTCACCACAAAATTGCGTAGGACCATCTATATGCGCCTCTAACCACTCGGCCATATTGGCAGGGTATCTTGTTAAGCAAGTTAATGAACAAGCAGAAAACCATTGTCATTATCGTTATTTTGCTATTTGTTCACTTCCCGCTAAACGGGGTAAAAGTTGAGTAAGCTTAACTAATGACTCTTACGAAGATGAAACTTGTATGGGGTGTTTCGGCCTCCAGCAGAAATTCTCAGGGATGGAGCAGGAAATAAATAATCTTAGACAAGAAAAATATAATTTAAAAAAATCTATATCTTGCCCAACTGTTAAAAAAAGCTCCTGTTCGTAATAAACCTACCAAAAAGCGAAATTCGTATTCATATATAGCCTCTTCAAGCTTACATATTACTCACATTAAACATATCGCGATTGCTGAACCTGGTAAACCAGAGGAATTTTCGCTACTTCTGAAGGGAGCCCCATCTTGTCCTTGCTCCACTCCAACAGTACTTAGTTCGGGTAGCATCAGCAATAATCTGGCTTTACCGCCCATCGCTACATCACTGGCAGACGTTGCGAAAAATTGCGATTTTGAAGAGTTTGGCGAGTTTGTAAAGCCAACGAGAAAAAGCTCTAAGAAGAACAAGTCGTGCAGGGATTTGGCTCCAGCCTGCCCAACACCCGGCTCATCTGGACATATCGGGGCAAGTGAATTGGTTACCAGTACTCACTCATCTGAAAGATTTGAGTTACAAACTGGCCCTCGATTGAGTCGAAAATGTAATGTAGTCATTAAAGGGGTCCCGGAGTCAGCTTCAACTATTCCAAAGGAGCGTGTTTAACTTGACTTGGATCTCCTTCAATTGTATGCAAAAACGCTGCTAACGGACAGCGAGTCCGTCCAAATTCTTAAGGCATATAGAATAGGGAAGGCTCTGTCAGCAGCCAAATCAAATTCTCGAGCAAGACCTCTAAAAATCATCTTGGAAAAGGAAGCAAAGGCACAGCTCCTGCTATAGGGAAAAGTGACCCTACGAGGCCTGCATTCTGAAGTTTTTTCAACCGGAATGCGGGCTGAAAGAGCGAATGAAAATGAGACAGTTAACTAATATAACTGGAAACATGAAGGGCCAATGGTGGGGCACATCTCCAAATAAGAAACGGACAATTAGTTCAAAAGAAAAGAGCATTTCTTTGGCCGAAGGCAGTCACTCTGACAGCCTAAATGTCCCTTTTCAGAATCCAAAAACGGCCCGCTAAAATTATTCCTCTTCAATGCCAGATCTCTGCTTCATACGATGCCTTTGCTCCAGACTCTGGTTTTCATCCACGGCCCTGACATTGTAATAATAACAGAGACACGGGCAACGCCCTGTGTATCCGACTCTGAACTCAATATTCTAGGGTATGATTATATTCGTAACGATCGACACGAGGGCCGTGGCGGAGGAAGCTGCATCTATATTAAGCAGCCACTTACTTTCCTGTTGTTGGATTGTCGACAATTTACCGCAGTAGATGAGAGCTGTTGGCTCTGAGTACTCGTTGGTTGTGTCTATCGCCCCCCAAAAACGCAAGTGAGGATTATGATCTTCGTCTCTCACAGGCATTTCATGCCACAGTTGACCTAAATATGAAGTACTGTTTGATTGCAGGTGAATTCCCTCTTCCTTAATTTCCTTGGTTTCCACCTTCCGGTCCTGCAAAGATTGAAAACTTGCTTGAGGCCATAGATACTGGCATGTGGGAACAGTTAGTTGATTTTCCCACCCGAGGATCAAACATACTTGATCAAATTTTCTGCAGAGGTTGTCAGCCATTTTCAGTTTCACCTTAAGACCCACTTGGGAGTTCAGACCATGCTATAGTTCGTTCTTCACTAGAAATCGAGGCTGGCGTAACGTTTTCTAAAAAATATAGTTTTTTTCATGATTCCCAATCAGCAAATATGGGGGAAAAACTAACACATCTTAATTCCCACGATTGGACTAAACTTCTTTCTATGTTTGGATTTTAATGTTTTAACTGATACATTCTACCAATTTCTAGGTCAACTCATTTCTTGTTTTAAATAAATAAATAGTATATTAAAGGCCCAGAGGGCCCCATCATTACAAACTTAGTATCGTGGTTTAACTAAATACAAAGTGGATAAATGCTGCACTATGTGAGCATCCATATGAACAGCAGAAATGAGTAGTATGGTAAACATATCCGATTCAAAACGATTTACCATTTTTAGAACAAAAGTCAACAATCTTTGGCCTATACTGTGAACTGGAAAAGAAGCAGTAAAAAAACTCCTAGGGTTAAATCGGAGGCGGAGTTCGGCGTGCCGCCAATTTAAAAAAAATTGGAGAAAAAAACTGCTTCACTAAAAAATTAATAGCTAAATGCAATGGGATAGTATTGTGATGTTACTGACAACGTATGAGGGTTCGGAACGCTCCTTGTGGGGTAAGAGATAATAGAGCAGTCAGAACTACTGTTTATAAACACCAGTGGAGGTGAGAGAGGACGAACTCATCACAGACAACATGGTCGAAACGAAGAGGGGACAGTAGAGGTCATGAGATCATCATCGAGATGCGACCTTGCTGACTGCATTTTCCACCACCAAAGAGGCGAAACCATCAGAACCCGCCTCGATCATCAACAGAACCTGTTGACTGTCGTCAGGGTTGCAAATTCAGAGGAAATTATCAAGGTTGTCCAGACTTGGCAATGCTAGTTTAAAAGGAGGGGAACAAAAAGTGAAAGCAAAGATTGACTCTGCAGAGGATGATGGAAATATAATTAAAGACCAATATAATATCAAGTGAGCTGCTACAAATACCAGAAGGACCCTTTTCAAAATCCAAAAGTTACGAGTTTGGGAAGGAAACAGACAATAAGGACTTAATATCTTCCGAAGTTAAATGTTTGCGTAATTTGGTTTTGAAGATAGCTAATGTAGACGACAACCTAATTTTCATAGGAAAGATTATTCCATATAAATAAATAAATAAATTGTATATTTAAGGCCCAGAGAGCCCCGTCATTTCAAACTTAGTATCGCGTTATAAATAAATACAAAGTGGATAATTGCTGCTCTATGTGAGCAGCCATATTAACAGCAGAAATTAACATTATGGTAGGCATATCCGATTCAGAACGATTTGCCATTTTTAAAACAATAGACAACAATCTTTAACATAAACGGTGAACTAGAAAAAAATCAGTAAAAAAAACTCCTACGGTAAATTGGAGGCGGAGTTCAGCGAGCCGCCAATTTTTAAAAAAAAATAGGAGAAAAAAACTGCTTCACTAAAACATTAATAGCTAGATGCAATGGGATAGATCTGTGATGATGCTGACAACGTATGAGGGTTCGGAACGCTCCTTGTCATGTGAGAGATAATATAGCAGTCAGAGCTACTGTTTGTAACCACCAGTGGAGGTGAGAGAGGACGGACTCATCGTGGACACCAGGGTCAAAACGAAGACGGGACAGTAGAGGTCATGATATCATCATTGAGATGCGACCTTGCCGACTGCATAGTCCCCCAATCAAAGAAGCAAAACTATCAGAACCCGCCTTGATCCTCAACTGAACCTGGAGACCATCGTCGGGGTTGCAAAAGCGGAGGAAAGTACCAAGGTTGCCAAGACTTGGCGATGCTAGTTTAAAATAAGGGGGGGCAAAAAGTAAATGCAAAGATTGACTCTGCAGAGGATGATGGATATATAATAAGAGACCATTATAATATCAAGGGAACTGCCTCAAATACCAGGAGGACCCTTTTCGAAATCCAAAAGTTGCGAGTTAGGGAAGGAAACAGACAATAAGGACTTAATATCTTCCGAAGTTAAATGTTTGCGTAACTTTGAAAATAGCTAATGTGGACGACAACCTAATTTGCAGTGGAAGATTATTCCAGATGAAAGCATATTTGGAGGCAAAAAACTGAGACCGGTTAGTTGTGGAGCTAAGGGGTGGTGAAATGATCATGGAGGAATTACGAGTGGCATAGGGTCGATCTACCGGAAAAACCAACGAAGTCAAGGAAGCCCTGAATGGCCATTTCTGGCTTATAAGCCTTCATTAGCCAGAGATACCTAGCCAATGCGCTGCAGCGCCCGCTCTCGAACTTGCGACCTGTCGGACAGAAGTCCAACATATTTGGAGGCAAAAAACTGAGACCGGTTGGTTGTGGAGCTAAGGGGTGGTGAAATGATCATGGAGGAATTAAGAGTGGCATAGGGTCGATCTACGGAGTGAGAGCGTTAATTCATGGGAGATTTGTGCTAGAGTTAACGCGAAACAGGAAGCAGAGACCGGCTTCGAGTCTTCTAACCCACATAAATTTAATGTTTGCTAACTGGCATCTATCCGTATAAGAGATACTGGATCCAGGAAGAGAAAATAGTCTTCGAGTACAAACCCCCTGAACTTTTTCAATCTGACTGCGGTCAGAGGCGTTCATCAGCCCAAAGAGGGGACAGCAGTATTCTAGGATAGGAAGAACAAACATGCGGTATAGGTTTAACTTTATTTCCGGAAGGAAGAAATTAAGTGATATAAAACCACATATCTGTGCAGCCTTTGCAGAAATTCGATCTGCGTGAGGTGATAATGCTAGCTTATTCATGTAGCTTAGACCTAAATCTTTTATGGTTGATCGTTCTTACAGTTTATTATTTTGAAATACTAGGGGTTCCGGAAGCTTGGTGGGGCCAAAACACATGAAACTGCTCTTGGATGAAGAAAACTCCATCTACCAACTACAGATCCAATATGAGAGCATAAGTAGATCAGTGTTGATTTTATCAACGCAACTATTGGCAGTGTCTTAAGAAAATTAATAAACGCACTTTAGATCGTCAGCGTAAACGAAATTTTGTGAATTTGTGAGTAAAGTTGAAATTTCGTTTATGTACAGAATGAAGAGAAGGGGACCTAGAACTCTGCCTTGAAAAACGCCATTCGTGATCGTTTGAGGCGTCGAGTAGCTTTTACCTTTTAATACCTTCTGGGAGCGGTTAGACAAGAAGGAGCCAATGAAGTCAAGTAGATTAGACCGGATGCCGAGGGCTTCCAGTTTCACAAGAAGATGTCTGAGCCGTACCTTGTCAAAGGCTTCGCTCAAATCAAAGTAGATCACAACCACTGACTGTTGATCATTACGAAGGGAAGTAACGAGGTTGAGAAAAGCTAAATGACACAGTTCGCATGATCTCCCAGGTAGAAAACCATATTGCGGGTCGCTTAAGAGCTTATTTTCTAAGCAAAAGTCGAGAATTTGATTAAAAATATTTTTTCAAGAATTTTTGCTAGAGTGGGGGTTTTGTGAACGCCTCGATAATTATTTACGTCCGAACGTGATCCCGACTCGAAAACAGGAAGAATAATTGATGTCTTCCATGAGTCAGGAAAAATCCGTTTAAAAGATAAACTTAGAATACATGGCTAAGTAATCGGGGAAGCTCGGCACTATCTTAATAGCTGAGTTCGAATACCGTCAGTCCTCGAAGAGTGCGAGTTTTTCAGACGCATTATTTGCTTAAGAATTAGTTATATGGAGAGATCAATGGTGCTGATAACATAAAAGGAGGGTGTCTGAATCGTCGGAACTGGTTTAGATTCCATCGTAAGATGGTTTGCAAAGAATGCACTAGAAAATTCTGCCTTTGTCAGAGTCTTGGAGAACGAAGTTATCAGTTTCATTAAGTAATGGAGGTATTTCGTAACCTCGTTTAGAGAACGATCGACGACGGAACAGTTAAGCAACAGATTTTGCGTAGTTTGGCTCGCTGAGTGAGCACGATTCCCACTGTCTGTCTCGTGCAAGCCGAATCTTAGAGGCAAATTCAAAAATCTCTGCAATCCTTAGATGTACAGATAACGAACTAGTATTTTGATCTTTTAATTGCTTCCTCAATTTCTTTAGTTTGGCAAAAGAAACTGGGGGATGGTGCATTCCGAAGTGTAGGGCTTGACAATTTTGGTTGGCACAAATTCCAGGATGTTATTTGAAACGACTGACATGAAGTCAGAAAGACTTGCTGCATCGTTCATGGAGGAGAGATGCTGCCAATCCAATGAGTCCAAATGTTGTTAATTAAGCACATATCTGAGAGGTCAAAAGCATGATAGGTACGAACGGCACTAGCCTTTTTCGATGAGAAAATTGGTAATCAACAGTGAATTAATGTATGGTCACTTTGGAAGAGGCGCTGCTTAAAATCAACGAAGAGGGGTGCAATGTCATTTGTGAAAATCAGGTCTAAAATATGCTTGTCTCTCGTTGAAGAACGGACAAGCTGTGGCCAATTAGAAAAATTAATGGTATATAGGAAAGGCTGAAATCTGGGTGGACAAAAGTTTGAAATCCAGTCAATTTCAGGAAAATTAAAATCTCCAGCGATTATTTTAATTTTAAAATTTAAAAAATTTAAAATTTAAAAATTCCACAAAATTTTGCATCATCATCGGATGATGAATTAGGCGGGTAGTAAATACATCCGAGAATAGCCTTTTGCCAGGTCGACAGGATAATGAATGCGAAGCAGTAATTACCAAAGAATTACATAACGTCTAGATCAAACGGGAAGTGCTTAAATGAAGCTTTAATATAGAGAAGACAACCACCACCACGCTTACTAGTGCGGTCTTGACGGTAGAGATCGTACTGATCTATGACAAGAAAAGAGTCGTAAATTAAGGGATGGGTCCAAAATTCTGTTACACATAAAACATCAGGCATTAACTTGAAAGCAATGGCTCTGAGTTGGGCCATCTTATTTATAACAAATCTAGCATTAAGTTAAATGACATCTAGGGCAGTTCGAGTATCCAAACTAGGGTTATCGTTATATTATTTTAAAATATTTGGAGGTGTGTAAATAAGTTGGAAGTTATTGTGGCTTGGAGGATAATTGCCAACTGCGCCATAACGATTGGTATATAGAGCGTCATTAACAAAATGCTGAGAGGGATATATCAAAGGTGTAGGAATAAAACTTGCTGGTATCGAACCACCATAGGGGTTACCACCGAGATAGGCCTGTTGTTAGTTAAAAAGGAATGACGGGAAGTTAGATGGAATAAAGGGGCTGGTGGGAGAGGGCAAGCAGATATAAGAATTAAATGCTGGAAAGTCGGGTCTTGTATATCGGTTAACAAGGTTAGGGTTAATTGCCTGTTGGAGAGGCTTGCTTAGTCTTGGAGATGGCAGTATACGATTACTGAGACCTGCGCTATCTTGTTTTGTGTCTGGGTTAGATTTACGTCATTCGGAAAACCTGCTTTAGGTGATATAATTGACGGTATAAGATGACCCGTGGGGTTATGGGACGAGCTAGCTTGTGGAGGATTAAATAAGTAAAATGTAAATGATTGCGGATTTTGTATTTGAAGAACGTTATTTATGCGATGTGATTTGGGAAATCTTCCGGAGAGGCCTGGAGAATTGCGTTTAAGAGTTGAAGTTGGCAGTCGAAGTGCTTTAGACGAGTAAGACGGTATAAATGCTTTAGACGGGGTCGAAGACATTACAGGTGGGCTGAAAGCACCGGAAATTGCAGTATTCGGCCGCGGGCGAGACAATGTAGAAGGTGGAGTGGAGGGGCTGATCGAACTAGACATCTGAGATGAATTAGCTGGTGCATTGACGTTAGTGGAAATACGACCAGACTAATGAATATTAGGTTGAGAAATTGATGATAGGAAGGACCCATTTTTTCGCTCCATTGGTGTAAGATCTCGACAAAGGAAACATTTTGTCATTTCCAAATAGCGAGAAGTGCGATCTCGTTGAGCAAAGATTGAGTCCACCTCAAACTGTTGAAAACAATTTAACTAATATAGGAGGATTCTGGCTACGCGAAGAAAGGCGTTATGCTTCCACTATTTTGTAGTTGAAACCACCCGAGTCCAAAAGGTCCATAGCAACGTCAACTGGGCGTCTGTGTATGGGAGCATTTTTTAGGAGAAAATTATGATAACGTTGTTGTCTGTCAAAAGCCTCGCTGGCGACCAAGTGAACGAGCGAGTCAAGACGTCTGAAATCCTGAGAGGGAATATCAAATATGTTTCCATTGAAAAGGTTGCCGAGTATAGATAAAATGGATCCAAACTTCATCATGAAGTCATTGCAGTTTTGTAAAGCGGACAGATCTAGCTGTTTAGCTTTAGCTATGGGTTGTACATTTGAGGCAATGTTGAAACTGCTAGGTGTATTCAAGCATCGTTTTGGTCCCGAGGCATGTAGTTTACGACGAATTGAGCTTGTTTGTTTCATCTTCCATCGAAAATATGAGTACGATCTACGCAGGATACGCAGGGTAAAATAAATTTATGAAATTTCAACCTTAATTCTATGTTAGCGCTTTATAATTCTAATTTTCTACGCGGATTTATAGGGATGGAAAGTTGTAGTTGTCTGAGGACTAGAAATGCAAAAATTTAATCAACACTTTAGCCAATAAATATAGCAAGAAACAAAGAAATCCGTTAAAAGTTGAGAACGAGAAATGAGGCTATGTCGGGTGAAAACTATTACACTGTATAGTTCAACCTATTGTTAAAGACAAAGACCACACGTATGCGCATACGATTAAAGGTCTGAAATGCAAAACTTTTATCTACACTTAAGCCAATAACGACACTATAAACAAAAAGATACTTTCTAGATTTGAGATAAAACTTTGCATTCGAAAATAGACCAGCACGCCTTGACACGGTGAATTGCGACGGACTGTGGAAAGTCATGCAGAAATTCGGCTGTCCTGAGCGGTTCACGCACATGGTGCGTCAGCTTCATGACGGGATGACTGCGCGCATCACTGACAACGGGACGGTATCCGAAGCATTCGCAGTGACCAACGGAGTGAAGCAGGACTGCGTATTGGCTCCAACCCTGTTCAGACTTATTTTCACGGCTATGCTGATGGACGCCTACCGTAATGAACAGCCTGGGATCTGCATCGCCTATAGAACTGACGGACACCTTCTCTACAGTCAGCGTTGCAGGCTTCAACGCGCGTGTCAATTGGTACAGTTCATGACTTGCTCTCCGCGAACGACTGCGCCCTTAACACCGTGACGGAGGAGTACATGTAAAGGAGTATTGACCTCTTCGCCACAGGCTGCGCCGATTTTGGATTAACAATAAGTACAGCCAAAACGGTTGTCATGCACCAGCCGCCACCCAGCGCGTGATACAATGCTCCCCGAATCAATGTGAAAGGTGCTTAACTAAAAAACCTGGAAACCTTTGCTTATCTAGGAAGCACGCTATCACGCAAAACGAGAATCGATGACGAGGTTGCCCAACGGATCTCCAAATGTAGTCAGGCCTTAAGCCGGCTGCAGGCCTCCGTGTAGAATTGCCACGGTGTTAAACTGAACACCAAACGGAAGATGTGCAAGGCCCTCGTCTTGAAGACACTCCTTAACGGAGCGGAGAACTGGGCCGTCTACTCGAACCAAGCCAGAAAGCTGAATCACTTCCATCTCAGCTGCCTCCGCAGAATACTGAAGCTGAGATGGCTAGACAGGATCCCGGACAAGGAAGTCCTGGAGCGGACCGGAATCCTCAGCATCCACGCCATGCTGAGGCCAGTGCGACTGCGAAGGAGCAGTCACATGGTAGGAATGGACGACGAGCGACTACCCAAACGACTTTTGTACGGAGATGTCATTACGGGTGTTTGCCGACAGGGGGTTAAAAACGACGCTACAAGGACACTTTGAAGAAATCGCTGAAGCAACTGCAAATCAACCCGGTGACCTGGGAGGACCTCGCTCAGGATAGACTGACATGAATAAGATCCATGAAGACTAGTTCAGCAATCTATGAAACTAACCGAATCGCCGCCATCAAGGCCAAAAGAGTGGCACGAAAGTCACCATTACCCAGGACTAACACTGCCAATGCCCAGGCCCTGTGAACATGCCCGCGCTCTCAACGCATCTTCAGCGCGTCGAATCGGCCTGGTTGGACGTCTTCGGACGCAATGCAACAACAATCTGACAATTCCACCTTATACATAAAAATTCTGCCAACCCTCCTTCAGACTCCCGCACTCTCACTACTGGCATTAATTCCATTACTCCCACCATCATAGAGACCACATCCCAATACTCATCACCTGTTACCCCCACCCCCGCCTTTGCCACCGTCACCATCACCACTACCATCAGCAATGAGAACTCTCTCATAAATTGTAATCAATGCGACCGCACATTCACCTCACGCATCGGCCTGGTCGGACACTTGCGATTCCATCGTACAGAGACTGGTGAACCAGTGCCTGGAGCTCCAACACACAGCAGAGATCGTCGCCTCCACTGCCCTCACTGTCCTCGCGCATTTTCTCATCGCATGGGTCTATACGGTCACATGCGCATCCATGAGAGTGTAATTCACCGCAATGTCGACAACACCGATACACCATGCACACCCTCCGCTCCTGTCATTCTTACCACCACTGCCACCCCCAACTACCATGAATGACATCCCCCCAGCCTCTACCGATTTCTTCTGCCTACACTGCGCCCGCAACTTCAACTCACGCATTGGCTTAGTTGGTCACCTGCGCATCCATCGCACGGAGGCTGGTGAACCAGTGCCTGGGGCTCCGACATACAGTCGACTCGCCCGCCTCCACTGCCTTCTCTGCTCCTGCACATTTTCACACCGCATGGGCTTATTAGGACACACGCGCCTCAACGACAACCTGCGGTAAACCACCGGAGGCTAAGCCACATCAGCGTACACCATCTACTCTAATACATAGACAACACCCTCACAATCATCATTATGTACCTAATAAACTCAAGGTTTCCTGTAAACCGCAGCTGTGACTGCTATATTATCTCTCACGCGACAAGGAGCGTTCCGAACCCTCATACGTTGTCAGCAACATCACAGTACTATCCCATTGCATCTAGCTATTAATTTTTTAGTGAAGCAGTTTTTCTCCTATTTTTTTAAATTGGCGGCTCGCCGAACTCCGCCTTCGATTTAACCGTAGGAGTTTTTTTTACTGTTTCTTTTCTAGTTCACCGTATATGTCAAAGATCGACAATTGCTTTAAAAATTGCAAATCATTCTGAGTCGGACATGCCTATCATATTGTTCATTTCGGTTGTTAATATGGCTGCTTACATAGTGCAGTAATTATCCACTTTGTATTTACTTAATACCGCGATACTAAGTTTGAAATGATGGGGCTCTCTGGGCCTTAACTATATACAATTTTTATTCAATTTATCTTCATAATTTAAACCAAAGGAATATATAGACTTGTTTTTATAAACAAGGTTTACTTCTCAAATAAACTTTCAACAAACTGGCAGAAGGCCTGAACTGCGTTAT